>CM037863.1:3422891-3607891 GCA_021292105.1 Anadara kagoshimensis
GTGACCTCACGTGATCAATGCCTAAAAAACTTCTTTTTTCTAAAAGAAATATTTTAAGTAGTCTAGTTTAGATTTACAACAAAATTTGTTAAAAAAATTAATTTTTTAACTTAAAAACGATCATACACTTCCGGTATGACATGAGCAATTGACCTCGTTTTTACACCCGTTTTTACATCATATTATATAGTGAAAAATGCATATATTTTATTAAAAATGGCGTAACTATTACACGTTTTTGATTTCGCTAAAAACTTAATTTACCTGGTACAAAATGTTTTAATGAGGATCAGATAAATAGGTCAGAGACTCTGATGTGCAGAAGGCATAGGTCACATCTTGATTTATTCTCGGTTTCGGTGTGACGTCACAGGTGAAGATGGCCACTTAAGACACCTTGGAAACGGTGACACTAACCTCTTAGATACTATAGATTAATATAGCGATTCGTACAGATCAATATTAAAAAATGGAATAAAATTTAAGTTTGGCAAGGTTAAATGACATGAAACTTCCCACCAAAAAAATTATGACTTTAATAAGTGATTAGAGATTTTAAAATTTTTTTCAAAAAGTCAAAAATATTAAATTTATAAGCCAGTATATTTGGCAATTGAGGCGGGGTAAAAATAAAATATAATAAAATGACCATGGAACATGGGGAACATTCTTTAATTTTTTTTTGTAACATTTCTTTAAACTATTACAGTGTTACATCATTAAAAATTTAAATAATTATTTCATATATTTTTTCGATTGTGTATTATTGATCAGTAAATTATGCATGAAATTGTAATTTAGCGGTACCTCTCATTCTCCTTCTCTGTATCTTCCATTCTTTCGTAATTCATTTTCTCATTCTGCTATAACTCCAATTGTAATATTTCCCATGATATCTTCATAATACAATTTTAAAACTTAAAATTCAAAAATAATTAAAAATTATAATAACTAAGAAATTGTCTCTATTTAGGTATATTTTAAATTACGTAAAAAAATATTGGTAAAACAGCCCGGGAATCACGCAACAACTAAAAACTTGGAATAAAACATTCTTTTATTTTTTCCACGATATTTATTTGATCTCAATTTATTAAAAGTAGAATTTACATCCGATTCTCACATACCGGCAATTAAGAGATTATCAATAAACTGAAGTACCAGTATATCCTGTTTATTAGACATTCCATCGCCGGTAATCAAGAGGTAGATCTACCTTACAATATACAAAATTGATTGACAGGTGTTAATATAGTAATATAAAGTATTCATGATGTCTCATATTAAATGTTAGTTGTCATCAAGTTGGAATTTGGAAAGATTTATATTTTAATTTTTGATTTTTAATGTATTTAGTGATGAACCGAGTGATCTACGGTAGGAAATTAAACTTATTTAAATTCACGAAATGTTGCTCTTTGTATTTTGAAAATCTCAAAAATGATTATTTTACTTTTTAAGTTTCTTGTGTCATTTACACAAAAAAAACAAGTATGACCAAGTTCATGACCATTATGAACGTCGACGGACAGGTCTGTCCTTTAAAAAATATGTATGAATTTACATATAAATAACTAATTTTTTTAATCATTCCATCCATATGACAATGTTATCAAATAGACTCGACTACAAATTTGAATGAAAATCGCTTAAAGACTAAAGTAAAGTATAATATCTGATGATAGGGATGTACTACCATTTACCACGGATAATATCTGTGGTAAATGATAGGGATGTACTTCCATTTACCACGGATAATATCCGTGGTAAATGGTAGTACATCCCTATCATTTACTATGCTATATAACCGTATGTTTTCACCGTATCCAAGGCCACCGATAAAATCTTTACCTGAAATGCCCGAATGTCCGGAACCGAGAATATTACATGTGCCGAAAAAATAAAGTGATAGTTTTAGAACAATTTAGGAATAGTAAAATCTGTCTAATAATTCTTATTTTTTAAAATATTTTAACATTTTTCTAACTAAGAATGAAAAGTTAAACTCTTAGGGCGCCTTTTTGACTTTGAACATGTGCATTGATGTGCTTCCTATGATTGATATTCGGTATAAACAAAATGCCACGAACTTGACGCTACCACGAAGTTAAAGCACTTGAAGTACTGAATTGATTTTCTTACAAACTGAAATTTTAGCAAAAACAGTGGAGGGGCCACTCCCCCTCTTTTTTCGGATTGCCGCTGATCTGAATTCTACGATTTAGTGAAAACCACACATACGTAAATTTAAAAGGAAACAATATTTTTCAAATTATCAAATTAATGACAGGATTGGCGTCTGTACGTAGCCTCAAATCACAAATTATGATATAACGAAGTATCGTTTACAGTTCAGTGGAACTTCAGTGACAGGGTGTTTACGAAAAATTACTGTAAATAACAAGGAAGTCAGCTGTACCTTCATCAAGTATATATCCTGTAAAAAGTTTAAATTAAATAAATCCGCGCTTATATAATATCAGAAATCATAATAATAACTTACTTGTCCCATCGTAACTTTCTGTAAACTTTTTTAACCTTTGACCTCTTTCACCTTTTTTATAAAAGATAAATAGGATCAGGAACAGAATAGACACACCTCGGAATTGATTCTAGGTTTCGGCGTGACGTCACAGATGAAGATAACGACTTTTAAACATCTTATCTCTAATCTATAAATTAACCCAATTTAAAACATTTCAAAACGCTATTTTCTTGTTTTCTGATCAGAGGACAGTTGTTTTTATTTTATTTTTAATTTATAAATATTGAGAAGAATTTTTGAACTGAGTTCGGAATTTCAAGCAAGCCACTACAAAGCTACATACTATGATATAATCAATCGTAATAGTTAATTCCACTTTATTTTATTTTTTTCATTACGAAGTTAGTATTATCTGTCTCTCTCAATCTATTAGACATTTTCACGGAGACGGACTTCAGAGACGGAGACCGAGACGGAGACGGTTAATTAGGGGTTTTCTCAAAATCTTATCATTATTTAGATGTGTCCACCCTGTATGCCTGCCTGTCTGTCCGTCCGTCACACTAGTTTGCGTAAAGTCTGAGCTCAATTTTTGCCATCATCAAGTTCGAGTCTCTTCATGAACGGAGTAAACAGCAAAAACCACAGAATATTTTTAATTTTTACTTCTGGCTTGCCCTGCACGAGATAATTTTATATTAAGAAGAATTCAAACAAGACAAAATGCTTCAAATAAAGAAAGTTTATTTCTTGAAAAAAATTCAATAGCTCAATATGACCTGTTCGGATCGTATATAACCCCCGGTGCGTGAACACCAATCATGGGTTGTAACAACAACGGAATTTTAACAGGGGTGGTATATAAAATGTAAACGAAAAACACGTGTCTACAATGTTTTCAAGAAATATACCTTCTTTATTTGAAACATTTTGTCTGGTTTAAATTCATTTTTTAATATGAAATCATCTCATGCAGGGCAAGCCAGAAGTAAATCAAAACACCGAAGGTGCCCAGCGAACAGAGAGCGAGAACAAAATGCAAGCATCTTTTACAATTGCTAATTACCTATCATCATGAAGGATGTTATAACTGTGCCAGTTTTTAAGTACAAGTCAAGATTGCACTGAGTCTCATTTTTTCCAATACATGTATGTATTATTCTTCACATGTTTTTTTCTTCACAGAAGTGTTTTCAAAGTAGGCATATATTCTGCACAGCTGAAAACTTAAGAATCAAATGTTGCATAATACATGTAATTTTCTTGTCGCCTGTACATCTGTACATTGTATTTAGTTCTATCTTTGGTTGTGGCAAGACAAGTTTTATTCAGTTGAAAATTTCAGTGTTCTATTTTAAAATTGTCATAAGCGGTCTACAATTTTTGTTCAGTGGTTGTCTTGATCTTTAGTGTATGTAGTGTGCATCTTGTAATTTATTCAATATTTACAATATACGCCTTGCGTAAGATTTTACAAAGTACATTTTGTTCAGCTGCAAACTTTTCTAAATACTTTCCATTTTTGAGAAGACTTGTGTTTTTTTCACAGGCTCTGATTTTAAAATGCTGTTGTTACCAATGTAGCAATTGTCAAATCCTGAGGAAACATTGTCAAACATAGAGAAGCTCAATTGAAAACTGCAAATGTATACACTATTGTCTTATAAAAAGGGAGCTCAAAGAAGTAGGAATTGCTCACCTGGCTCGATTGACAGGAAAATGGCCGCCATCACTCAGAACAATATTGTGTCATCGACATTAAAATCTGTATATTCCCATGTATATTTCATTGAAATCAAAACAACTTATAAATTTCGCAGTGAAATGGTGACCATATCACAAATGGCCAACCGGAAACAATTTGTGTCTGTGCCACTTAAGTATGCATACCACGTTATTCGTGTAAACCAAATACTCTGGAATTTCGAGCAACTTGAAAATTTGTGGAGAAAGGGCGGGCTTGCAGAAAATGGCCGTTCATTTTTTCGTCATCCCCACTGATCTCGGCATACCATGTTTTTCATAACCTGAACATGGTCGCTCATAAAAAAAAAAAAAAACAAAAAAACAAAAAAAAAACGCCTTGTTCTTGTCGGATCACTCCAAAATGAGGAATCTTTGTAGCAAACATGTTATACAGTTTCAAGCAACTTCATTTATCAGTTTCAGCGAAGATTTTTTTTTTTTTTTTTTTTTGGAGATTTTGAGAAGTTTACAGATTCACTATTAGACCAAAATGAAATTTTGAGGAAAACAGAGAGACTGGAATAGAAAGCCTAACAACATAAATGTTTTACACCGATATACATGTAGTTATATTATAAGCACGAAGCCTTCTGTATGGTACCATTCTGATTTATGGACAACGAGCGGCCTTCAAGGCAAGCGACAATTCAACACCGCGGCTCACACCGTGAAAAGAGAAAAGTTGCAAAGAAACTTGCTTTAATGGTTGCTGCTGCTTAAAAAGCAAATTATATCCATTATGAATAATGGAAATATCCAGTTAAAAGTTCAAATTTAAAAAATCACTTTTGAGGTCACTCTGGGCAGTTACGATAGTTTTCATTATTTGCAATTCGTTAACAAAAAAGATGGCACTCAAACGCATCTGACAAGTATCATGTCGATGATACCAAATGTGAAAGTCTAGCAATTTATCAAGATTTCTCCGAGATTTGAAGCATTTCTCTACTGAAGAAAATCAAACAACGATCACTCACGGTTCGTTTTTAATATTAAAAAAACAAACAAACCAATAACTTCAGGATTTCCAACTACATGTACAACTCAAGTGGATAGGTGAATTTTCACCCGCCGCGGTGTCAAAAGGGATTAATTTTCCACCGCGGTCCACCGTGATCCATAGACATTCACAGCAACTTAATAAATATTTCTGCCGCGGTGGACAGTCAAATCGTCCGCCGGCAGGAAGAATCCCACCGCGATGTTTATTGAAAATGAATTACACTTAACCATTGATGGATTATCACATTATCTAGGTACATGTACAGTCTAACTTAGTTTATTCAAACTTCGATTTTTCAAATGCCTTTGGTTATTCGAAGTTCCCATCATTCATTATAATTCTTATTATTTTTTTTAAAATCGAATACCGCAGATTATTCGAACCTGAATTCCGGCGTGTATGTTTTCATCACCTCATTAACCAAGCGTAACTGATTGTAATTTCACAGAGTGGCATGTACTTACGGAAGCGTATTAGGGCCACATTTTTAATTTACTTTTTTTATTTTTTACACTTTAATCTGTAAATTTTACACTTCAATCTGTAAATTTTACACTTTAATGTGTAAATTTTACACTTTAATCTGTAAAATTTACACTTTAATCTGTAAAATTTACACTTTAATCTGTAAAATTTACACTTTAATCTGTAAATTTTACACTTTATTCTGTAAAATTTACACTTTAATGTGTAAAATTTACACTTTAATCTGTAAATTTTACACTTTAATCTGTAAAATTTACACTTTAATGTGTAAATTTTACACTTTAATCTGTAAATTTTACACTTTAATCTGTAAAATTTACACTTTAATGTGTAAAATTTACACTTTAATCTGTAAAATTTACACTTTAATCTGTAAATTTTACACTTTAATCTGTAAAATTTACACTTTAATGTGTAAAATTTACACTTTAATCTGTAAAATTTACACTTTAATCTGTAAAATTTACACTTTAATCTGTAAATTTTACACTTTAATGTGTAAAATTTACACTTTAATGTGTAAAATTTACACTTTAATCTGTAAAATTTACACTTTAATCTGTAAATTTTACACTTTAATGTGTAAAATTTACACTTTAATCTGTAAAGTTTACACTTTAATCTGTAAAATTTACACTTTATTTTGTAAAATTTACACTTTAATCTGTAAATTTTACACTTTAATCTGTAAATTTTACACTTTAATCTGTAAAATTTACACTTTAATGTGTAAAATTTACACTTTAATCTGTAAAATTTACACTTTAATCTGTAAATTTTACACTTTAATCTGTAAAATTTACACTTTAATGTGTAAAATTTACACTTTAATCTGTAAAATTTACACTTTAATCTGTAAAATTTACACTTTAATCTGTAAATTTTACACTTTAATGTGTAAAATTTACACTTTAATGTGTAAAATTTACACTTTAATCTGTAAAATTTACACTTTAATCTGTAAATTTTACACTTTAATGTGTAAAATTTACACTTTAATCTGTAAAGTTTACACTTTAATCTGTAAAATTTACACTTTATTTTGTAAAATTTACACTTTAATCTGTAAATTTTACACTTTAATCTGTAAAATTTACACTTTAATCTGTAAAATTTACACTTTATTCTGTAAAATTTACACTTTAATGTGTAAAATTTACACTTTAATCTGTAAAATTTACACTTTAATCTGTAAATTTTACACTTTAATCTGTAAAATTTACACTTTAATCTGTAAAATTTACACTTTAATCTGTAAAATTTACACTTTAATCTGTAAATTTTACACTTTATTCTGTAAAATTTACACTTTAATCTGTAAAATTTACACTTTAATCTGTAAATTTTACACTTTAATCTGTAAAATTTACACTTTAATCTGTAAATTTTACACTTTAATCTGTAAATTTTACACTTTAATCTGTAAAATTTACACTTTAATGTGTAAAATTTACACTTTAATCTGAAAAAATCCCTGCGATTTTTTAGTTTAGATTCCATTATTAGGTCATGGATCGGGAGTATTTAATCGGGGAGTATTTCAAACGGGGACTTAGATATAGTGAAATAATAAAATGTTTGGAAGAAATACACGGTCCTCATATACAGGTTTAACTTTATTTCTAAGGTCCCATAGTTGGTCTTTATATAAAGGTTTTACTATATTTTGTAGGTTCAATGGTCCTCATATATACAGGTTTAACTTTATTTCTAAGGTCCCATAGTTTCTTTATATAAAAGTTTTACTATATTTTATAGGTTCAATGGTCCTCATATATACAGGTTTAACTTTATTTCTAAGGTCCCATAGTTGGTCTTTATATAAAGGTTTTACTATATTTTGTAGGTTCAATGGTCCTCATATATACAGGTTTAACTTTACTTCTAAGGTCCCATAGTTGGTCTTTATATAAAGGTTTTACTATATTTTATAGGTTCAATGGTCCTCATATATACAGGTTTTACTTTATTTCTAAGGTCCCATAATTGGTCTTTATATAAAGGTTGAGAACTCTTAAGGTGTCTTCATAAACGCCTCTTCTCCTTAGGAATGAATCAATGCTTCTTTCTACAAGATGTCAAAATAAAGTGTAAATTTTACAGATTAAAGTGTAAAATTTACAGATTAAAGTGTAAAATTTACACATTAAAGTGTAAATTTTACAGATTAAAGTGTAAAATTTACAGATTAAAGAGTAAAATTTACAGATTAAAGTGTAAATTTTACAGATTAAAGTGTAAATTTTACACATTAAAATGTAAATTTTACACATTAAAGTGTAAAATTTACAGATTAAAGTGTAAAATTTACACATTAAAGTGTAAATTTTACAGATTAAAGTGTAAAATTTACAGATTAAAGTGTAAATTTTACACATTAAAGTGTAAATTTTACAGATTAAAGTGTAAAATTTACAGATTAAAGTGTAAATTTTACACATTAAAGTGTAAATTTTACAGATTAAAGTGTAAAATTTACACATTAAAGTGTAAATTTTACAGATTAAAGTGTAAATTTTACAGATTAAAGTGTAAAATTTACAGATTAAAGTGTAAATTTTACAGATTAAAGTGTAAAATTTACACATTAAAGTGTAAATTTTACAGATTAAAGTGTAAAATTTACAGATTAAAGTGTAAAATTTACACATTAAAGTGTAAATTTTACAGATTAAAGTGTAAATTTTACAGATTAAAGTGTAAAATTTACAAATTTACAGATTAAAGTGTAAAATTTACAGATTAATGTGTAAATTTTACAGATTAAAGTGTAAATTTTACACATTAAAGTGTAAAATTTACAGATTAAAGTGTAAAATTTACACATTAAAGTGTAAATTTTACAGATTAAAGTGTAAAATTTACAGATTAAAGTGTAAATTTTACACATTAAAGTGTAAATTTTACAGATTAAAGTGTAAATTTTACAGATTAAAGTGTAAAATTTACAGATTAAAGTGCAAAAGATAAAAAAAAGTAAATTAAAAATGTGGCCCTAATACGCTTCCGTAGAAGATATTAAACAAACCTTAACATCCATAATCTTAATTTTTCATCTTTATACAATAAACAGAAACAATTGAACAATGAAGTATTAACTTACAAAACGCTTTACTAAGAATTCACGGGTGATATGCGTAGATTTATTGTATAAAAATGTACCTGGCTTGATCTGCTAGTAGTGTTTTTAAAGAAGATAATGCTCATTTTTAAAAACTAATATTTGTAAAGGAAAAATATAACAATAGTATTTTATAAAGATAAAAATAAAAAAACAAGAAGAAGAATAAACTAGAGATTGTAACTGGGATACCAGTTACGTATGATTCCCCACCATCCATAAATAGTTTATGGCATATATCTGGTGAAAAGACCCTAGCAGGGTTAGCGCTGGGTTGTAAAAGTCTGTCGTCAAGGAAATCGCCAGTTGTAAAATTTTGTTGCCAATTTCATTACTGTGTCGCCAAAAAGGGTAAATCTTGTGATTTTCACGTCACATGCGTTTTTAATGTTGTGTATAAATTGCCTTGATGAACAATTACATTTTAAAGGCAGTTGTGTATAAAGTACATTTGTACCGCGCCGACCTGGTAAACTAAAAAAATCATACCTTGATTGCTTTTTAAAATTTCTTTGAAAGTTAAATTAGATTTGAATTAAAGTTTTCGGTTGAGAAAAATCGTACATTGGAAGGCCTTCTCGGCATAGAAAGTGACGTTTTCAATGAATTTTATTGAAACTCGTAGAACCCCTTTCAGGTCTCTGATTTGGCGTCACCGCGTGTTACAATGAATGAACACGTACAGCTGACGTATGGGAGGGTTTGCGCTGGGCATCGTTAACTGCGATTTTTTTCTTAAACTTGCGACAAAACACGGCGCTTTGCGATTTTTCTGGCCACAAGTTTTCAAAGTTCACCGGTATCTTGGTCACCAGTAATTAACAGGTGATAACACATTGAAGCCAGTGACGGATTGGCGAGTGTCACTGAATAAACACAGTAATTAACGACTGAGTTGATTAAGATCGTTGTCTTAGGTGCGAATGTAAGACCATCTAATGATGGGCAGGTAGATCCAAGTAATATTGGAGCGTGTCGACACTGCCTGAGGATATACCCAGGTGCCCCCGATGTCGTCAGACAGTATAAACACCGATGGACTCGGAATTATTGTAAAATCCAAAATAAAATATAATAAAAGTTACTCTTTGTGATGTTATTTTTCTAAAAAGTTTATTGATTAATAATCGTGATTCAATGCGCAATACACATCATAGGAGGTCATCTGTTTGTATTTTAATTACGCGACTTATATCGGTTATTCCTATATGTTTGAGGTTCATGATCATAACGATACATCTACTCAGTCAAAAAGTAAAGACGGACATTTTTATATGAAGCATGTATGTTAACTCTGTGTATAGTGCATGTGTTGAAATAGATCGACGCTGTATATATAGTCCGATTTAAAAGACCCTCTCTATTGAAAAAAAGTACTTTTCAACACGTTGAGGTACATATTAGTTTAGGTGTAATATACGGAATAAATCTCATATTGTATTTCCAGCATCTAAAAGACTCAGATCTTCATTGCTCTATAGATTATTTAGGTGTTTTAGATGCAAAAGAAATAAAGTCGACTCTCGTTAATTCGAAATCGGTTGAATCGAAATTTCGCTTAAATCGAAATGATACAAATGGTCCCGTCAGATCGCTATGTATTTCTATGTAAATTTGTTAGTTAATTCGATATGCTGAATTTGAAGCGAATTTTTAGTCCAAATTACGAAATATTACGAAAATTCCCATGTTTAAATCGAATAAAAAGACACAAAAATATTTTATCTTAAACTTGAACAATATCTGAAATAATTGTCCATCTCTTATTTGAAAAGTGTTAATAGTAACAGAGTGACGGCTTACTCGGAAGATTCATTTCCGACTAAAACTACAAATTTTTGTACTCGACATACCGGTCATTAGGAAAGTGTCAGTCAGTAAAAGGAGACATTTCATTGATGTAAACTTAAAAAAAGTGGGCAGTCTTCTACTTCCACAGTCAGTGATTAACAGAAAACCCCCAAGCTATTTGATCTATCAAGGCAAATTGTATACACCATTCATCTCATTGTGTAAGGTTTTAAGTACAGGCGTGTGACGTGACAAGCTTTGGTTTTAAAAATCGCCAAGTTTTTAACGGTCACTAATCGGATTAACTCATAGGTGAAAGCATTGACTTGGTATAATTAAGGTGTCGTAACCAGCTTATGTCCATTCAGAATTGGTTTCCCCGGGTATTTTACTACGTATTTATTTACACCCACCCACCCACCTTTAAGATAACGAAAATGAACGCGTCTTGATTATATACACAGACAACAGATTATTGGTAGCAAATTTCATCTAAATCCATCAAGCAGTTCCCGAGATATGCGTCAGCATATGGTCTTGAGAGAAGAATAATAATAAGAATAATAAAAATAATAATAATAAGAAGAAACAGAACGAAAACAATATGATTCCCCACCTTCGGTGGTGGGGAATCATAATTAAAAGGTATTCGGGTGGGATTTGAACTCATGCCGTACAGGTTACAAAGCGTCCTCGCTACCGACTGAGCTAACCACAGCAGTAAATGCCAGCCGAGTTAAAATGCAACATAAGTTATATGTGATCAGTTTAATTTTCCTAATTTTCAAAAATTGACAATTTTCTCCTAAGGGGACAATTTTTTGAAAACTCGTAATGATTGCATTTTAAAAATATTTTCAGAAACAATAACATAAAAAATGGTCTTCCGAGGAGAACACTTTAAAAATAATTATCAAAGACGGTAAAACCTCCTCATTTTTCATTTTTTAGCAAAAGAGCACAAAGATGAGCTTATTAAGAAAAATACCAATAAAATATACCTTTGAATGAGGCAAAATTTAAAAGCCAAATAAAATACTACTGCTTTATAAATTAAGTGCATGGATATTTAGACTTTTATTTTTTAAAAACCAAAACGGTGCATTTAGGGTTAAATCACATCAAACCCGCCATACCTTTTGCCAGTTGAGCACTATAGGTCCTTTTTGGCCTCTTGTATTAAATTATGGTCATTTTAAGCATATTTTTACCCCTAAAACCAACGGACCGTTTCAACCATAATTTTCAGAAGGCCATTTAAACCATAAAGTCCAAGAGATCATGCACTAAAATCCGGGTGAACGAGGCCAATTTATGCATATATTTATTTATTGTTACAGTACATATAGATTTTAATATACTGGTAACAACATCCATCCTAATTGAAAGTACTGTTTTGTCGCAATTTTCTTTTGAATAAAATGAAAAATTATTTTAGGTGTTGAACTAAGCATAAATAAAAATAATGTGGTAGTCTTTGTAAAAAAGATCTAAAGTATCCATATTCCATTGTTATTTCTATAGACATAGCTAAAAAACGTCGACTGGCAGAGGTTGAAGGTTAATTATTAAAGTTATTTTGCTTTTCACAAACATCAAAGTGATTTTCACAATTTCGAAAAATATAATTGACTCTAAAACGATAAAAGAATTGAAATAAAAGTGAACTATTTATAGAATACACCTTGGCTACAGCAGATATACATTTTATCCCCAGACTTTTGAACAAAGAGGGGAACATAGCACACATAGTGATTCTAATTTTTTTGCTACGGCAATATTGTTATATATTTACAATTATGGATTGTATTAAACTCTGTTTTAGACCAAGTAAAGTTATAGGACTATAATTACATTTGCTAATGTGACGTCACTCATTTCTTGCTGACACCTATGCTCGTGACGTCATTGATAGGCTGTTCCAGGAATTGGAGTTGCATGTCGTACACGACAGTGTTTTAAATTTATTTCCGGATTCAAAAAACAAAAATAAGATTTTTAAAAAATGCGAAATGTAAATATCTAGAAATGGCGTTTATAGTGCTATAACTTCCATTGCCGTGCAATGCAAACTAGCCATAACGCGCTAGTGCGCGTTATTCGGTTTGCTTTGCACGGCAATGGAAGTTATAGCACTATAAACGCCATTTCTTGACAGTTTAATGGTTAATTAACTTGTTGATTTGTCGTTGAAAAAACTCTATAAAGTGAAAGATAAGAAATGAAAATAATTGTCTTTTGTAATGGAAGTATGAAATAATTGGACATTGCACACATAATTGCGTAGCATGGTTTTCCTACGAATATTTTTTGTTTTACCTGTTTATAGAAGAAGTTGGTTCCTAATTGAATGGTACTTTATTAAATGACAAGAAAAATAACCCTTAATTCATTATTATTAACAGGTGAATTAGCTGAAGTTAAACATATTTCCACATCCGCAAAGGCAGCAGTCACTGCTACTAATAGTAGGCTAGCGAGGATGGAATGTAAGTAGAAAGAGTTCTTGGTGGACCATATTTGGGGCCGATAATGGTCTCTAATCATAATTTAAATTCTTGTGTTGTTTCACAAATATTAAGCTAAACCTGATTTCTACAATGTAACCGACTAAAATAGTTAATAAGTAATATAAAAAAATCTTTCGCAATAACCTGGTGGACATTTACATGATTATCTTTGTTTTGTCAATTTGCAAAGTTTTTTGTTTACTTTTAAATTGTGATTTTGACATGGATTGTTATGTTTGGCTTCAAATAGTTTAGCAATTAAAGTCAACTTTACCTACCATACCAGTAACAACAAAACACTGGCTGCAGTACACATACTTGGTTCACAAGTCAAGAAATTATCAGACAATAAAAGAAATGGGTACCAACATTAATTTTACATTTTTGTAAGAAAAAAATAATCTATTCTTCTTTACAGGTGAAGTAACTGAAAAAAAAAAAATTCCACATCCACGGAGACAGCAGTCACGGCTACCAATACTAGACTAGCGAGGGTAGAAGGTTAGTACAAAGAGCCGTCACTGGTTCATATTATGTGTCGATATTGGTTCCCATTCACAATTTAAAATCAATTTTCAAACAGTAACTTGATTTTCACATTTTAAAAAAGTGATAAACTTGATACAGTTGTAGCAAGAAATAAAATCACCATATTTATGACGTAATAATTAAAAATGTTTGTCGTCCATTACAATATTTTTTGCGCTGAATGCTAATAAAATGAAAATGTATTTAAATTATTATTTATAGACAATTCCTGTCCGACGTTATTTTCCAAAACTATAAATAATTGATTCGATATTCACATACCATTATTGTAAGTAATTACTGGCTTGGGATCCTAATTCACTGAATTTGCTACTTTTAAATAATACTTGAGCCAATGTTACCAAATAAAATAATATGAATTTAAAAGAAAATTTCAGACCAATAACATCTTTTAAGAAAAAATGTTATAGGAATGAAATTAATTTTTCTCTGTGCTATGCAAGTGTGAAAGAATTGGACATTTTGCGCACTGAGAAATTAGCATAGCGAATTATTCTATGTGTGCAAATTGTCCAATTCTTTTATACTTCCATAACAAAATGAAAATTTGTTTCATTTCTTTTAATTTAATTTTTAGAAATTTTTCAATAACAAATAAATAACTTAACAACAACATAGCTGTAGCAAGTAACTTATGCCGTAGGAATTCAAATGCCTCTGTACGCCATCCATAATTAGATCACGTCACTGAGAGCCAATTAATTCATGCAAAGGTAGAAGAAAAATCTGACCAATGAATATGCTTTTAGCAAATGAGAATTGAAAAAAATTATGTGAAATTAAATTCAATGTGTTCTCTATTGATGTATTTATTAACACAGGGCAAGTAAAGACATTAACTGAGGGACAAATCAAAGACAAAGCAACAGAGTTTGATGGTAGGTATACATAAAAACGTTTTGAAATTATTATACCCAATGGAACTAAAGTTATGAAGGGTATAATGTTTTTGACCCATCAGTCTATTACTACACTTTTAAGCTCATCTGAGCCATAGGCTCTGTCCATCGTTTGTAATTCATTGTTCGTCGTGTGTAAACTTTAATCAACTCCTCCAAAACACCAAATTAAACAAATGAAATACAGAAATGGTTTATTATCTCCATAACTATGAATGAAGATCTTGGGTTCAAAGGTCAAGGTCACAGATGCAAATGAATATTGAAATGGTTCATAATCTAAAAAACTATAAACTTTTTGTATAGACACATATATGAGCCGCTCCATGACAAAACGACCCTTATGGCATAAAAAATCGATTTTGAGTTTTTATCAGATCCTGAAAGTGCATTTTCTTGTGATTCCAAAAATGTATATCTTGTCTAAAAATTCCCGTATTTGACGTCGCTATGGTAACTTTAACACACAAGTGGTTTAAGTTGTGACGTAATGTAACGTCACTGTAAGATAAACGAAAAAGAATTAAATTATAGTTTCGGAAAATATTTAATTCATAAATTTCAAGTTTCCAAACATTTTATTCTCGGAGCATATTCAAAATCCTGTATTATTGAAAAAGAATAAAATTCGAAATGCATTGATATAAAATAAATTACAATTATTTGGTGATTTCCAATTATTGACACAGGGAAAAACTTCCATTTTAATATTTTTTTATGTTGTTGAAAAAAATAAACAAATTAGAATTACTTTAGATAATGATGACCAGGTGGTGCAGTGGTTCGCGTTTCCACTCATCATCAATCAAGTTCATAACCACCTTTCTAAGTGACACCTAATTGGATTCATCATAATCTCCAATTTTTGTACAGCGTGAACAAAGTGAACGCGTACTTTGCTATCACTTTCTTCCAAGATATCGAGCTTCTTTGCTATGAAATTATAAGATATGAGTACACCTGAAAATAGTGCGCCTGGTAAATGAGCGTGAAAGAAGTATATCTGTTTTATCGTGAGATATGTATTCTGAGACGGGTAATGCATTTGGTTACATATGCACATTTGGAATAAATTTTCGGAATCTAGTAAAATATTGCGACGGGATGCATCTAATAATTTCTGCAATTTGGCGAACTGATCTCATGTTTACAATAAAAAGTAGTTCGAGAAGTTTGCGGCCTACGATGTAAAATCATAACTTTTTATGAAACGAACAGCAAGGACAGGTTGTTTAATTAATTCTTCATGAAATCTACGGAAATTTAAATTTATTTTGAAGGTCATGATAACGTATTTTGATGTTGAGGCAATTGTGTCATATTTAAAATGTTTATCGATTAGATTTTACTTTCGTGAAAGGGAGATAATTCGTACAGTGTTGTGTGGAAATTTTAAATACAGTCGTTTTACCAGTTCCGAACAGGGTTTCATATAAGCGCTGCTGCAGACCTCATCCACAAGCAGAGGAAATAAAATTTATGTGGTGTAATAATACAAATGTTTACTGATTCCAAAATATCGACACCTGTCCTCAAAAACACGTGGTAGTATGTTTTCTTGAAAAAAGCATTTTCGTGATCATGAATTGTTTACATCGTTAAACTAGGTCACCAACAATCTGTCGACTTGTCCTGCACATACATTTAGGAAGCGGTTGAAGTTTATATTATTTAAACAATTAATGCCAATACATTCAAGTAGAAGCAAATTTAGAAAGTTATTTTGCGATTCCTTTAATTGAACGGGATTGAAATTTTAGATTATTCGGTAGTAAAAATTCGGAACTGGTAAAACAACAACATGAAACGGGAATATTGTGAGTGATACCGGTAATCAGCAGTTAATTAAAACCCAGATTTAACAGCAAATGATCCAGTTACATACAACCGCTAGAATGTACCCCCTCATAGCGACGGTAGGATCTGCAAAACTCTACTTTCTCTCTATCCGAAATGACAAAACGATCGGGTACAACTTTTTTAAATTTTAATTACCGATTGTCTTTTTCATATATTTATGAAATTATTATTTCTACCATTTAATTCAGCAATACATGGTTTGGTACATTGTTTCTTTTTCCAAAAAAGAAGATCTGTCGGACTATGCATAGATCGACACACGTTTTGATTGACAACAGGTTTCTGCAAACGAGAATGACATTTTTGGGACAGTGTAATGATTTGCTTGTTTTATTATCCCCGTGAGGGTAGGGGGGCTGTATGTACATGTACATGTTTGTGTATGTGTTCTTGGATAATTTGGTTTCGATGCATTTTAAAGAAAACCGTTCATCCAATTTAGATGAAACTTGGTCAGTTAATTTATTATGGTGGTGAGTGATATGGGTTTGCTCGACAGCCTTATAGCATATCCAAGATGCCCATCGTTACTATAAACAGCAAAAACCTGTAAATGATCATTACAGCCTTATTTATGTACTGATTTTGTTTATATTTTAAACAAAGAAAAAAGAATTCATGTTATTAAACATAGTTAACGGTTTTTCTGTTTTCCTTATTTATGTACCAATTTTGGTAGAATTTTAAACATAGAACAGTGATCGACATTAACACTAGCCCATTTATCAGAGGCAAGTAAAAATTAGTCACGGTTAGTGAATCTTGTATTACCAGTATCCTGATGGGCTAGTAGCTTATCTCAAAACAATTAGTTCATATACTCGATTCAGATCTTTCTAGACCTATGAATATATAATCTAAAATTCTCCCGATTGTAGGATTTTTCCCATTTTTTCTATTTTTTCGGGGGTGAAAGGGGGAACAGGACATTTTCCCTATTTTTCGGGAGTGGAAGGGGGAACAGGACATGCCCCAGACTACTCAACTTCAAGCAGGGCTAGCGATTTCCAACAACTACTAGCCCTGTGGGCTACTATTGAAAAAGTTAGTGCCAAACCCTGTAGAAAAAAATGACTCTAAGCATTAAATATATGTAACAGGTTTTTCCGTTAAATTTTTAGTTTGCGTAATTTTGATGCAAATAAGGTGTATCTATAGCCTAAGTATATTATTCTTTAGTATGGTTTTCAATCTATTAAATGGCCCAAACACCCAAATTATTTTACAGCCAGTGGTAAAAAAAACATATTTCACTTTGTATGGGATTCACTGCCGGGGAGGGGGTAGTGTTCTCTGAACACCTTGTTTTGCTTGGCAACATCATGTGGCCTTTTTAGCTCAACAGTTGTAATCAATTCACACCGGTGTAACATTCAAAAGTAAACCTAACTTTTCTTCTGTCAAACAATGTGCAGATTAAACTGCTTTGCTTTTATAACAAGACTTGATTTTTGAAATCTGAAGATGGGATTATATAAAACTAGTTTTATACAACGTTGACTTAACATTTGTAGGTGTGTATTTTTTTTTTTTTTTTTTTTTTTTTTGAAAAATAGATTGTTGTTGTTGTAATGTTGTTTAACCTCACATCAACATTCTTTCAGCTAAGAAAACTAATTTATGAATGTCTAACGATAACATGTAATCTAAGAACAAGTTCATGTATGCATGAGATGTGCAAGTGTGTGGTGTGTTTTGTACTAGCCTGAACTCATGCATGACCACTTTATGGTGCAAACTCACCAAGTATGTATGCCAATCTTCTAATCCAAGTCATGTTATACTGAGCTCATTTGAATTATTCAATAATCTGCCCTCAAAATACTGAGTGCCAGGTGAGAAAGCAGGGTCTCAAATGTTAACAATCTTAGATATGGACCCGACCTGAGTTCTAACCTACAACCTCCCGCTCTCAAGGCGAACGAGAGAGAGAGAGAGAGAGAGAGAGAGAGAGAGAGAGAGATTTCATCTACAATTTCTTGTTTCCACATTTACGGTTATTGATGACAATTAAGATAAAATGCTTTAAATGTGTATTGTTATGTAATAAGGTTGAGTTATACAAAGATATTTGACATGCCCTTACATAAAAGTTTGATTCAATTCCTATAAAAATGTGCTCAAACTTCGACAGATTTTACTGGAAAGACAAAATGCCCTCAAATACTAAAAACTCTGAAGTAACTTTTTCAGTTTTATGCCTCCAGTCAAGATTTTACCCGTTAAATAGCCGGGGATGGAGAAACCGGGATATCAGGGGAAAACCCCAGACTTAAATCAAATTAACTGACAAAATATCTTACAGTGTCCCATGTCGTTCGAACCTAGGCAGTGAGAGCACAACAATCATTAATTGGGCACTCAGTCACCCAGGGACTCGCATATTGCAGGATAAGGACAAAAATATCCTTTAAATAAAGTGTATACCTGTAGTTGTATTCAAAGATAGCATGTGGCACTTTCATCAAATTCAATGTATGGATATTTACTACAATCTCTACTGAGTACTTAAAAGAGCATGCATACGATATTTATTTTAAACATAGCACTGCAGTGCTGATCTACAGCGTAGTTGTAAATATGCTGTAAAAGGGAAGGAAATTGTAATCTACCCATTCATACAGATATGGGGGTTTTGAAAGTTGTGACTGGCATATTACATAGAAGTTGAAAGAAAATATACCAGCATATTTCAGTAACTGTCACAGATTTTTATAGGACTTGTGTAAACTTTTAAACACACTCATGATTGATCAAATGATGTTCACAATAATGCATTATCAATATGATGTTTTGTATTCAAAGTGTATTAGATCTTACATTCATCAAATACAAAGAAATATATTGATGGACTGTACTCTGAAAATCGGAAGAACTATACTTCACAAAGCACTACAATTTTCTTATGATGAAGATGGTTTCTCCGTGTTGATGATGATGTGACATGAGCAGCAACAGTAGAACTTGTGTCACAACCACCACCACTATCATCATCAAATTCATCACTATCAGAAATCCTCATGTCACATGATTGTAACAGTATCATCATCAGCAGTAGCAGCAACAGAACTGACATGTCACCACCATCATCATCTTCATCATTCCTCATGTCATATCATTATCATCATGAATCGGCATCATTATAAACAGCAGGAGAACTCAATGATATCCACACCATCATCATTGTCAGAAATCCTCATGTCACATCATCATCATCATCATCATTGGCAGCAACAGAATTCATGTCACCGTCATCATAACTCCCCATTCGCATCATATCATCATCACAAATCTTCATGCCACATCATCATCAACATGGTGACGTCATTATTATTATGAATCATCATCATCTGCAGCAGCAGAAATCAATGTCACCATCACCATCATCAGATCATCCCCATAATCAGATTTACTCATGTCATCATCAACATAAGGACATTGTCATCATCATCACGGTCATCAACATCATCAGATTTACTCATACCACACCACCACCACCATCATCATCATCATCATCATCATCATCATCATCACATCAATGTCACATGAGCAACATGGTGATATTATCATGAATCAACATCATTATAAGCAGCAGCAAAACTTAATGTCATCTCCTATCATCATCATTATCAGAAATCCTCATGTCACATTATCATCATCATCATCATTGGCAGCAACAGAACTCATGTCAGCATCATGATAAACTATCATCATCACCATCATCATCATCATCATCATCATCATCATCATCATCATCATCATCATATTTACTTATGTCATCATCAACATGAAAACATCATCATCATCATCATCATCATCATCATCATCATCATCATCATCATCAGATTTACTCATGTCACACCATCATCAACATGAAGACATCATCATCATCACAAATCTACATGTCAAATATCTTTGTCACATCATCATCATCAACATGGTAACATCATTTTTATAATGAATTACCATCATCATTATCAGCATCAGAACTCGTGTCACCACCACCATCATCATGTCGCATTACATTAACATGGTGACTTCATCTGCAGAACTCAATTTAATCACCACCACAACCACCATCATTATCATCATCAGAACATCATCATCATATCATCAGAACTCCTCATGCCACATCATCAACTGGTGTCGTCATTACATGAAAAACATATACACATGTATTTAAACCCTGCACTATGACCATTTACTTCCTTTGAATTAAGTTGTATTACTCTCCATTGTTTAAGTCATTGATTTAATTCACAATAAATTTGAATAAAAATAAAATAAAATCTTTGTTTTTATATCTTTCAGTGCTAATTTAAATGTTAAAATTATTGATGGATTTATATAAATTGACCAAGTGAACTTAAAAGGCCTGAAGTGGTATAAACCATTCTTGCACAACTTGTTGTCCTAATAATTTACATCTTCCAACTACAGACGGTTGACGAGATTGTTTGTACAAAAAGGGAAATATTTCTTAACATGGATTGATTGATAATTTTTGGACAACTTAATGTCCAACATAATCCTCTGCAAAAATTAAATTACTTTGAATTTAAGTATTATTAAGCGGTCTGATAATATTATTTTTACTGATTTTACATGTCCAGGTAATTTACTTCCGCTGTGAGCCCCACTGAAAGGTGATAAAAAAATCAATACATGTACTTCTAAAGAACCAGACACCGCTCTATTTATAGTTTTGACAGTGAATAATTTTTTTTTTTTTTTTTAAATTGAATGCATTTATTTTTTTTTTATTTTCATTTTTTAACACATATTACAAAAAATTTTAAGTACACCATTCACACACTCATACATACACAGGTACATGTATAAACTTTTAAACTTAACATGTCCGAAAAAAGCCAAAAAACTTAATGCTTAGGAAAATAATTTACTCGCTAAACATGTTTTTATAATCTCCCCATATTTTTTCAAAAATCTTTAAATTATCTGAAAGTTGATATTGTTTCTTTTCTGTTATATATAAATAAAAAAAGTGGTGTTTGAGTTCATTAAAATTCAAACATTGTTCATTGTATCTTTTAACTGTAATATAATGTTTTGTGGTGTTTACTTTTTTATTTATAATTTGTTCTTTTTTCCCATATTTACCTAGAATAGCATCTCTTACTGTTACATTATGTGTAATTTTCACTTTATTGCTTATCCACTCTTCTATATTAGACCAAATAGTTCGTACATATGGACAGTCAAAGAATAAATGACATAAGTCTTCTTCGTAAGTTTTACAAAAGGTACAAAGCGATGAACTTTTTAATTTGATCTTTTGAAGAAAAACATTCGTACCATATATTCTATGTATTATCCTAAAGTTTAACCATTTTAATTTAGGGTCTTTTACATTTTTATACAAATTTGTGTACACGTTACTCCAGTTAAAAGATTCTGGTAAATTGAGTTCTTGTGTCCATTTTGATTCAATTTTTGGTTTAATATACATTTCTTTTATAAATACATCATATATGTGTTGTGTTCCTTTCGAATACTTACTAATACATTTTAAATCGGATATATATGAGTTATCAATATTTTGATCATTCTCTTTGATATTAAGAGTCGATATTATGCTTCTTTTTATCCCTTCATAATTAGTAAAATGTATTTTAATGTCATATTTATTTTCAATTTCTTTTAATTCAATAATTTTTCTATTTCCATTCAATAAATCTCTAATTTTTATAATTCCTTTTTCATACCATTTTTTCCAAAAATAGTGGATTTATCCATTTTTATCTTTGAATTATACCATAAACTATGATCAAGTACAGAAAATCGCTTATTTGACTTTGGTGTTATTCTTTTGAATTCAGCGAAATATGTTAAGACTTCTTTCCAAAATACATTTTTAGCAGAGTTCGCTTTTAATTGACAGAAATCGTCTCCGAAGTCATCAACATGTTTTAGTTTAACATTTACTATTGTCGAAAACAATCTAAAAATATTATCATTCCTAAGCTGTAGTCGGCGAAGCCAACTTAACTTAAGTGCTTTGATAAAACTTTTTATATCAACCATTCTGCACCCCCTCGTTCATAATCCTGTATAATAAGCTTTCTGTTTACTTTATCTATTTTACCCTCCCATAAATAGTTATAAAATGCTTTTTCTAATTTTTGGATAATATTATTTTCTGGTTTTGGGAGACTTGTGAAAAGATGTGTTAGTTTAGGAAGGAGTAGGCTTTTTATTACAGTAATTTTACCAAACAGGGTGAGGTTTCTTTTTGACCAGGATTTTAAATCACGCTGAATTTCAGATAACTTGTTGCTATAATTACTGATTGATATATGTTCCAAATCTGGTGTGTACTTAATACCAAGAACTGTAAATGCTTCTGATGTCCATTCTAAACCGGTATCTTTACACAACATATCTTTACTATTTATTTTTGACCCTATCACAATTGCTTTAGTTTTTTCAATATTTGGTTTTAAACCTGAATATTTTGAAAATTGAAATAAAAGGTCTAGCGAACTCTTAAGACTTTTTTCACTTCCATCAAGAAAAATACAAGTGTCATCAGCATATTGTAATAAGCAAATTTCAGTATTGTCAATGTTTATACCCTTTATATTCTTGTTATGTCTGAACATGTTTGCCATTATCTCTGCACAAAGAATAAATAGATATGGTGAGATGGGATCCCCTTGGCGACAACCTTTAAATATTTTAAAGAATTGAGAGAAAATTCCATTCTGTATAACACACAATTCAGCATTATTGTAAAGAGTTTTAACATATTTTATAAATTCATGTCCAAAATTAAAAAATTGTAATGTTTTAAATATAAATTTCCACGATACTGAGTCGAACGCTTTTTCAAAATCGATCAGAAGTAAAGCACCTGGGATATTTTTTTCTTTTGTAATTTGCAGAACATCATAAATTATTCTAGTATTTTCGCCAATAAAGCGACCACCTATAAAACCTCTTTGATTTTCGTGAATTAAATAATCTAACGTAGACTTCAATCTATTAGCAATGCAGCTTGAAATTAGTTTATAAGTCACAAAGTGACAGTGAATAAATTTACCTGGATTTTAACTGTTACAAATTACTGAACACATTGTAAGTGTCTGAGGATTTTATTATTATTAGCTTCTAATTAACGGATTAATTATCAAGTGACAACCAGTACTGTTATGAATAAAATCAGTAAGAAATATGCACTTTTGGACATCTGTGCAAGTTATCATCGTGATTAAAAGGTAAATGAAATTTTATTGGAAAGTTTTCAAACATACTGTAGCAACCCCATGGCCAGGTGATTACCTGTGACTGCTTTTCATTTAATTCTATTTTGTTAGGTTTTGTTTTTATAAAGAGTTATATCATTGAAAACAGAATGAAATACAATAGTTTTGTTATGAGATTTTTACACCTGAGATATTGTGTATTAATTGTAAAAATTCCAGGTAAAAATTGTAATACACTTAAGGGCCGATTTTCGGGTAAATCGTTTTAGAAAGGGGTAAATAAGTTTTTCTTTCCGAAGGGACTGCAATTAATCCAGGACCCTGATTTTTAGGACCAATCAGAAAAAAGAATTATCTATTATCCATCGTTTGCAGCTTCCTTTTATCTGTGGTAGAAAAAAGTTATAACACCAAAAAGTTGATAGACGCTTGCGCAAAAATATTTGGTAATTTTTTTTTGCTGCATATATATTTTAATATGATTATTTTAAGATAAAAATCATAAAAATTCATTAAGTACAAGCCCCTCGAAAACCCAACAAAAAAGACGATATTGTCAGTTCGCACCAACGTTCTTCTTTTTGACCTACATGTGGATTTTTAAATTTACGCTAAGTGATATCGATAAATAAACACAAAATGTGCTCTTTATATAGCATTTTAGGTTAATAAAGTTTATAATCAACACAAATATATTCACAGCTATCAGTGTTGAAAGCAGTTTTAATTTTCACGGACGATTTTATTATGAACATGAAAATATGAAAATTTTGAATATGGGAAAATCCCGTCTATCCTCCGAATCTGTTGACTAGATATTGCAGTGTGATTCAAATCGGGACAAAGATCCGAGAATAAAGAATAAAAGCTTTGACATTTAAATGATTATAAAAAGGACAGGGTGTCGTGATCATTTTAATTAAACGTACAAATCCGTTGACGAAAACTACTTAGTCGCCGAATCGACTCTCTCAGTTTGAATGGGCGCAGTACTTTCTGATATAGACAAAGTTTGAATGGACGGACTACTTTCTCTTAGGTTTATTATTGCCATACGCAATTGTCAATCACCTATGTAAATGTTATCTTAACGGGTCTAATGTGAATTTTATGCACACTGTTTCATGCACAAACGACTCTCGCAAAATTCATTCAGATCTTGGAATCCCCGGTGCGCACTATATTATCTTATGCGTACTTATTTCATAGCAAACCGCCCGATCTTCAAATGCTAGGTAATGACATACTACAGCGTTCACGCTGGCTTTGCTTAACTATCGTTAAGCTACACTTAGCGCGATGCTGTAGAAAAAACCGTATCTTCGCCAAAAAAGAAATTACTTGTCCCTATTTTGACACAATACACGTAAACTGTGTGTATGGTTTCAAATTTTCAATTTCAACCAACGTAAATAAAATGTCATATTCTGAAACAGAACTATATTATATCATGGTATTGCATTTACAAAACTTGACATTGTTTCAACTGTATTGTCCATTTAAGTCTCATGATTAGCAAATTATATCATAACAAATACCATTAAAAAAATAGGGATTAAGGCATTATTTCAGTACACAGAATTCTTTTTTAAATTTAAGGACACACCACTTGGTTCAGATAAACTAAACTATTTTATCTATTTGAGAATAATGTTGAATTGTCCGTATAGTTATTGTTTACATATTCTCACTATAAAAAATAAAAAAAAAAAAATAAAAAAAAAAAAAAATAAAAAACCGTGCAACACCATGTCGATCATAAAAATACAATTTCTCCAATTTCTCTTGATAGCAAATTTCCTTTTGAAATAAAGAATAATAATGAATGTTGTGTTTTGTGTGAATTTGACATTGTCACAGTTAATACAGAAATCATTATTATTTATTTTCAGTAATTTTCCAAATATTTTCTGTTCGCTACAGTGATAGCTAAAGGTTATGGAAAAGTTCTAAAATAATCAAGCTGGACTTTTAAAAAATTCTTCCACAGTTTTTCTTAGTGACATTAAAATGGAATATGATATTCTTAAATAATGTATGAAACTGCGATTATTTCTAAATTTAATAGTGAAAAATTCATAAAAATTCGTCCACAAATAATCCATGTGATTCGTTTTAAAAATGGATGTATTTTTAAGACTAATATAAAATCTAACGACGTAATCGAATGTTTTGAGAAACAAAAGAAAACTTTGACGTCATTTTCTCATATTATGACGTAATTGCCATAAGGGTCATGGAGCGGCTCATTATTATAATGTTATATTGGTCTAATGATCAGTTAGATATATCAATGAAGGTCTTGCAAAAACCCTGGCATATTGGTATTAACTGATGAAAATTCCCTTTTATTATCCATTAAACCATTGCACGAGATATGCACATACCCTCAGATGATCTTAGGTGTACGTTAAGGCCCCATGACCTCGTGTTTCCTAACTGCTTGCTGGGTTTTAAAATATAAAAACTGCAATGTGTTTAATCATGATTTGTTTTAATGTATAAATATATTGCCATCCAAAATTATTTTACATGTTTAAATCTGGTGATGTCATTCCAAGATGCAAATCTTCAAAAAATTATATCCTTGAAAGCATTCCTATTCTAAAGTTGACTGGTTGTCAGCTTAAACAGAATTTTTAACAATGGCATTGCTTTGTAAGCGGTTTTCTCTGTTGTATAAAGTTTGTGATGTGGTAACAAGTTCCACCATAGAGTATTAATTGTAAAATCGTTAAAACTTTGTAAACAGAACGTGTGATTATGAAATATAAACTATTGAGGCAGTCAAGAAAATTATACAGCTAATTAATGAAATATGAGGTAAATATTAAATTTATTGAGAGTTTTTGGCTTTGAATGAGCACTGGATACATTGACAAGTGTATTCCGTAGTACTATTAGTAATAGTGAGTCCTTGTCTTTAACAGGAGATGAAATGTAGAATGTGGCTGTCATTATAAAACTGTTAATTGTGATATTTCATATCAAAAATTATTCTTTGTATATATGATGTAGTTCAATTTTCCCACTTCCACCACACTGGCCAGTGTAGCCAGCTAGACAGGATATACTTACCATTTCCAAGGACCTAGCCTGACTTCTCTTGTGCAACTTCACTTTTTTAACTGAATTTGAGCTGTTTTTGATTTGCTTTTGTGATTGCAAATTTTACGTAGATTGTTTTTTTGTAGTCGACTGTATTTAAAACCTTTCCATTTTAGAACAATATAGCTCTATTGTGAGGGATTTGAAACAGGAAGAGTCTGTGTTTGTTGCAACAAGAGGGACACAAAAGGTTAAAGAGGCTATCAAGAGTAATTCTATCGTGACTGTTACTGGTAATATGGGAGCTGGAAAATCGGCCACAGTTATCCATGTTGCGATACAGCTTGAAATTGAGGGATACCAAATTCTTCCTGTTGTTTCCCCAGAGGATATACATCGTTATCTGCTAAAATCAAAGAAACAGGTTTTTGTTTTAGAAGATCCTATTGGAACACATGGGTTAGATAAAGATATTTTTAAAGTATGGCTTAAACATAATAAAACACTTTTATCTGTCATCTCGGGTAATACAAAAATGTTATGTAGTATACGTAAACAGGTGATGAATGACCCAGATTTTAAATTAGAGACAACTGTTTTTAGTAAGACTGTTGTTGATTTACAGGATGAAAAAATCCAACTTGATGAAAAAGAAAAATTATCCATGATAAATCAACACTTCAAAATTAATGAGATATATATGCCAATTTCCCGGAAAGCTACATTTATATTCAGAAAGATTAAAGAATTGTTTCCCCTGCTGTGTAAATTGTTCTCAACAAACAATGAATTTCGTTTGTTTGGTTGGGATTTTTTCTCTGATCCGTTCCCAGTAATATTAAAAGATCTTGAAAAAATTCAAAGCCATAACAAAGTTAAATATGATGTTTTAGTTTTGTGTTTTGCTTTTGGTAATAAGCTTGATTTAAATCTGTTTAGTCCCTCGAATCCAAAAAATCTCAAATCTAGCGCTGACTCTGTCATAGCCAATTGCGATATAGATTTAAGAGTCCCTTTGTCAGAGTTCTCTAAAGGGGCAAAATCTTTAGTTGGTGTTTACCTTCGTCAGGAAGCAGGAATTTACAAGTTCAGTCATGATTTGATTTTTGATGTTGTTGCATTTCACTTTGGAAGTACGTGTCCACAGTTGTTACTAAAGGTTAGTACCAGTAAATTTATATGTAACAGGATTTTAGTTAACAAATCACATGCTAAAGATAATGATCCGCACGTGATAATTTTATCTCCAGAGTATTATATCAATCTCATTACACGACTTTTAGATGATTTAAAAATTGGAATTTATAATTACTGTTTTATGAATAAATGTTGGGATGACGATCAGTTTTTTAAATCATTCATTGCTTTTGTTAGTGAAAAAAATGAAAATGATTTATCCTCTGGTATTAAAAAAGATGTGTCAAGTATGTTTATTAAAGCTAATCAAATAAATACAGAATCCATTGTCCAAGAGCGTGAAAATATTTTTACAGAAGATCCTGAGTCAACTTGGTCATGGTACTATATGGCAGTGGCAAAATTAAGTTCATCAGGTTGTACTGCATTACATTGGATTGCAGCGTTCAGGCATACAAAATTGTTTTTCTCTATATGGGAAAACTTAACATCTGATCAAAAAGAACAAATCTCTGAAACGGTTCCTTTACTAGATCTTGTTTTTTAGGAGGAGATTTAGAATTATGTAAAGCAATGTTATCATGTGAGAGTAGCAAGTATAATAAATCAGATAATGAAAAGCTACTGCATTATGCTGTATTTGGAGCTGATGCTGATGTTGTAGAGTTACTTATAGCTAGAGGTGTAGATATCAATGATCAGAAAAATAGTAATAAACAAACAGCTTTACATATTGCTGCTGGATGTGGTAATACATCTGCTGTTGACATATTACTTAAAAACCAGGCTGACATTGATGTCTATGACTGTAATGGTTTTACCCCATTAATGAATGCATCACATAATGGATATACTAGTACTGTTGAGTTATTATTACTTAAAGGTGCTAGTATTGACAAGTGTGACAATAAAGGTACTACCCCATTAATGTCAGCATCATATTTTGGAAATACTAGTACTGTTGAGATATTATTACTTAAAGGTGCTAGTGTTGACATGTGTTACAATGATGGTTTTACCTCATTAATGTTAGCATCACACAATGAATACTAGTATTGTTGAGATATTATTACTTAAAGGTGCTAGTGTTGACATGTGTAGCAATAAAGGTTTTACCTCATTAATGTTAGCATCACAGAATGGACATACTAGTACTGTTGAGTTATCATTACTTAATGGTGCTGGTATTGATATGTGTAACAATCATGGTTTTACCTCATTAATGTTAGCATCACAGAATGGACATACTAGTACTGTTGAGATATTATTACTTAAAGGTGCTAGTATTGACATGTGTAGCAATAAAGGTTTTACCTCATTAATGTTAGCATCACAGAATGGACATACTAGTACTGTTGAGTTATCATTACTTAATGGTGCTGGTATTGACATGTGTAACAATGATGGTTTTACCTCATTAATGTTAGCATCACAGAATGGACATACTAGTACTGTTGAGTTATTATTACTTAAAGGTGCTAGTATTGACATGTGTGACAATGAAGGTTTTACCTCAATAATGTTAGCATCGCAGAATGGACATACTAGTACTGTTGAGTTATTATTACGTAAAGGTGCTAGTATTGACATGTTTGACAATAGAGGCAATACCTCATTAATTTTTGCATCATATTATGGACATACTAGTACTGTTGAGTTATTACTACGTAAAGGTGCTAGTATTGACATGTGTAACAATGAAGGTTTTACCTCATTAATGTTAGCATCAAAGGATGGACATACTAGTACTGTTGAGTTATTATTACTTAAAGGTGCTAGTGTTGACAAGTGTAACAATGAAGGTACTACGTCATTAATGTTAGCATCAAAGGATGGACATACTAGTACTGTTGAGTTATTATTACTTAAAGGTGCTAGTGTTGACAAGTGTAACAATGAAGGTACTACGTCATTAATGTTAGCATCAAAGGATGGACATACTAGTACTGTTGAGTTATTATTACTTAATGGTGCTAGTGTTGACATGTGTAACAATGAAGGTACTACGTCATTAATGTTAGCATCAAAGGATGGACATACTAGTACTGTTGAGTTATTATTACTTAATGGTGCTGGTATTGACATGTGTAACAATGAAGGTACTACGTCATTAATGTTAGCATCACAGGATGGACATACTAGTACTGTTGAGTTATTATTACTTAAAGGTGCTAGTGTTGACAAGTGTAACAATGAGGTACTACGTCATTAATGTTAGCATCAAAGGATGGACATACTAGTACTGTTGAGTTATTATTACTTAATGGTGCTAGGTTGACATGTGTAACAATGAAGGTACTACTCATTAATTACATCAAGGATGGACATACTAGTACTGTTAAGTTATTATTACTTAAAGGTGCTAGTATTGACATGTGTAACAATGAGGTTTTACCTCATTAATATTAGCATCATAATGGACATACTAGTACTGTTCAGTTATATTACTTAAAGGTGCTGTATTGACATGTGTAACAATGAGGTTTTACCTCATTAATGTTAGCATCACAGAATAGACATACTAGTACTGTTGAGTTATTATTACTTAAAGGTGCTAGTATTGACATGTGTAACAATGAAGGTTTTACCTCATTAATGTTAGCATCACAGAATGGACATACTAGTACTGTTGAGATATTATTACTTAAAGGTGCTAGTATTGACATGTGTAACAATGAAGGTTTTACCTCATTATATTAGCATCACAATGGACATACTAGTACTGTTCATATTATTACTTAAGGTGCTAGTATTGACATGTGTGACAATGATGGTTTTACCTCAATTATGTTAGCATCACAGAATGGACATACTATTACTGTTAAGTTACTTTTACTTAAAAGTGCTAGTATTGACATGTGTAACAATAGAGGCAATACCTCATTAATCTTAGCTTCATATAATGGACATGCTAGTGTTGTTGAATTATTATTACGCCACAGTGCTCGTATTGAAATTTGTAATTATTTTGGTAAAAGTGCAATGATCTATGCATCAGCCAAAGGTCATGATCATATTGTTGAGTTATTAAAGCGCAAAGGTGCAACAACATGATTTGAATCTGATACTATGATGTGACAATTTACACCAGTAGTATTATGGTATTATTTATCTTAAATATTTGGAAACAGCTGTAACTTTTATTTCTTCTAAATATGTATAATCTAAAAATTATTTTTGGTTTTGAAAAATAAAGAGTGCATCCAAATTTATTTTTAATTTGGTTTTAACTTTCCTGTTATAAAAAGTTACATTTTCCACTAAAATTAGCTGTAATATGTTCCCTTGGTGACCCCATATTCATATATTACCGTAAAAATTAAACTAAAGGCAACAACGAAAATGCAAATGACTTTTATTGTCGGTATTATTGAAAAAATTTTCGGCGTGTGTATCAATGCTTTAGAAGATAGAGTTTTCTTGAGAAGATAACAATATTTCTAAATTTGTCGATTTTTTATTCTTAATTTTATAAGAAACCAGATGACAATGATAAGGACTGTTAAAGAGGAACATTATAGCGGACATTTGTCGGAAATAAATTTCACAACCGGATCGTTAAGTTACCTCAGTGTAACTCATGTTTTCCAGAAACTTTGTACTTTATAATCATTGCCACTTAACTATGAGTTAAATGGCTAAAACTATTTTAGATAAATGATATTGCATCTACCCGTATTCTTGTTTTAAAGAGGATGGAAATATATAATCAGTTGCAATTTTAATACAGAGATTTACAAGTATAAAATTGTACACGTGTTAAATTATCATTTTATTTTTCTTACATTGACACATGTGTAAAATTGTATACGTATTAAATTATCATATTTTCAATAGAGATTTACAAACATGTAAAATTGTATATGTGTTACATTATCATTTTTATTAGCTAACATGACCAAAGGTCATGTGAGCTTATGGTATGGTGCAGCGTGCGTGTGTGTGCGTGCGTCATTAACACACTTTTTCGACTTCTCCTCTGAAAATACTTGGCAGATTTAAACGAGACTTGGTCAGAAGCATGTTTGGGTCGGTGCAATTTAGATTTGTTCATGGCGTTGCCATGGCTACCAAAACTAGGTCACAGTGACCTAGGGGTTAAAAATCTTAAAACATCTTTTCTCTGAAACTGATGATAGGAGAAAAATCTAATGTGATATTTGGCTTCTCTAGGATCTTAAACCTATAGTTTGTTCATTTTGTGAAATTCGGACAAAAAATTGGTCACGCGTTTTTGCGTTTATTTTGAAAAAATCGTAAAATAGCTTCAAATTGTTATCACTTGACTATTTGATCAGATAATAACATGGGGATTTCAGTTTTGACATCTTCTTCTTAGTATCTTTAAAATGAGTTCAAGGTCAATTGTAAAGGTCGTGACCTATTTTTTCACCTTTGATTATAATTATTATTTGGAAAACCATAAACTTTTTGTACAGGCATGTATATTAGAATGTTGTAGGTATTGATACAACGATCATTTTGATGTATAGAAAAAGGTCATGGGTTCAAAGGTTAAGGTCACGATCCGAAACAATACTGAAATGGTTAATTATCTTGAAAACTATTAACTTTTTGTATAGGCATGTATATTAGAATGTTGTAGGTATTGATACAACGATCATTTTGATGTATAGAAAAAGGTCATGGGTTCAAAGGTCAAGGGCACAGATGCCAAACAATACAGAAATGGTTAATTATCTCGAAAACTATCAATTTGTTGTATAGGCTAGATATAAAAATGTTGTAGGTATTGGTATAACGATCATTTTTAATGTTCAGAAAAAGGTCATGGGTTCAGAGGTCCAGGTCACAGATGCGAAACAATACTGAAATGGTTAATTATCTTGAAAACTGCAAACTTTTTGTATAGGCATGTATATTACAATGTTGTAGGTATTGATACAACAATCATTTTGATGTATAGAAAAAGGTCATGGGTTCAAAGGTCAAGGTTACAGATGTGAAACAATACCGAAATGGTTTTGTATAGGCATGTATATTAGAATGTTGTAGGTATTGATACAATGGTCATTGGATGTAAAGAAAAAGTCATTGGGGTTTCGGTATTTCTTTTCTTGAAATCTATCAGCTAGCCATTAGTTATCAGCTGAGCGTATCAGGCACATGGGCCTCTTGTTTTTAGTACAGAGATTGACACATGTGCGAAAATGTGTATGTGTTAAATTATCATATTAATTTTTAATACAGTGATTGACACACATGTAAAATTGTATTAGCGTTAACTTATGATTTTATTTTCAATAGAGATTGAAACACGTGTAAAATTGTGTATGTGTTAAATTATATTTATTTTTTAATACAAAGAATGACACATTTGTAAACTCGTGTTTTCGTTAAATTATGATATTTATTTTCAATAGAAATTGAAACACGTGTAAAATTGTGTATATGTAAAAATATATTTATTTTTAATACAGAGAGATTGAAACACCTGTAAAGTTGTACATATTGTAATTAATCGTTTTTGTTTTCAATACAGAAATTCAAACATGTGTAAGTTTGTGCATCTGTTAAATAATGGTTTTAATATTCAATACAGAGATTGACACATGTGTTAAATTTTTACTTTATTTCAATACAGAGATCCACACAGGTGTAAAAGTTTAAGTGTTTAAATCAGTTGAAGTTTTAATGCAGAGATTTTCAAGTGTAAAATTGTACGTGTAAATTATCATTAAATTGTCGTGAAAAGTTTAAAAAAAATTGGGAAATTTTTGCAATATTTCAGTATTTAACAGCACTTTTACAGCTAAAAACCACTCAGCTTTATCAGTATGACGTTGTCAACAGTTTTATTTTGTGAGGATTTTCAGTCTGTAATGATATGACCATTCTTATACTTGTATAATAATAATGGATGGCAGTTAGACATTTCTCACTTCGATATACTGTCCACACTGACGGTATACGATGTACTGTTGAGGGGTCGATTCAAAATGTTGACAGTCCTAGTATATCTATACATTCACGCCTTCTCACGCTTTTTTACAAACATAAATATTTAGAATCACTTCCCAGAACAGGTGAATCCATTAAAAAACAATTTTATCACTTTTCTTTTAGTATGATCTCTATTTTCCAACAAAACCCATAATAATGCTGACGGCTGATATAAACATATCTTTGACCGATGTAAAACATTATGAATGTAGACGGCATGTTTGATAACGTATTGGCACAAATAAACATGTGGCCACAGAGTATACAGTGACTTGTTCTGTTAACTGGATATTTATTGTTAAGGTATACATGTACAGTGTCCAGATGACCCTATTACTGTCATTTCAAATGTAGAGTACTTGGCAAAAAGTTCTATTTTCTATTGTTGGTCGGACCATACAGTGGCTCAAGCCCTCAGCGTTAACATGCGCTGCTAGACATTATGCTGAGTATTTATGCAAGACTGCAAAATGCTAATAATGTTTAATATGAAATTAGTCAGGCTCTGCATCTTATGAAAAATTAAAATGTTTGATAGTGTCGGAATTTTCTGAATGATGAATTTTATCGACACTGTCTTGTCCTAACGTAGATTATCCTTTTGGTAAGTTCGCGTTTTTATTTTATTACATTTTAATGTTTTATATCTATACAATTAATTTTAGCTTTTTTTAACTCCAGATTCCATTATATACGACGATTCGGTTCTCTTACTATACGTATTACTTCTATCATTAGATGTTGCCGACTTGTGTCCTTGTGTTTTGGATAGAAGTTTCTCGATATCTTTTCTTTTATTACTATTCAAGTTACAGTGGACAACACTAATCTAATTCGTAATACAGTGTGTGTTTTTGTGATATCAAAATAACACAACAATATCAACTGGAAGGAACAACGTTACCATTTCCTTCCTTCTTACTGTAGTAGTTTAAGTGATAAAATGTATCCTTACACACAGAAACGGTTCTCGGAAAATGTCCCGCTTTTCTAAATAAAATAAAAGAAAATCTAACAGAGTTCAACTCTGTACAATGTTCAAGATGGAAATTAAAGTGTACAGAAAATTGAACGCTATCTGACGTTACCCGCATTTAATAATTAAAAGCGTAATGAAATATACCTCTTGTATATACAATTAGTAATATTCAAGCCATACACCATTTTCAGTGTCAACTAAATAAGTTACATCTTTAGAAATGACCCCACTCAACTGTATACCGTAAACAGTCAGCGTTAGCAGTGTATTGAAGTGGGAAATGTCTATTTATGATTGTGTTGCATTGTCAGTGTTACAGTATTAATTTTATTTCTTTGAATAAAATTTTAATATTTATTGTTTCGTTCTTATGGTTTTTTATACATTTACATTACTTTGTAGGACTTCCTTTGACCTATGTACATCCCGGACAATAGAACTAAAATTTGAGATCAGATAAGATTGTTTTAGTTTTAAATAATAAAATTGCAGAGTTGAAAAGCATTGTCAGTCGAGACCTTAAGCTGTGAAAAGCCGAATAACTGTACAATACTTTCAGCCAATAGAAAACATGATAAAAAACGGGATACACAGATTTGTTAGGGACCTTTTCAGATTGATTCTGCAGTAATTTTAAAAAGTAACATATGCAGGCCTACAACATGCCTCAAAATATCAAACACGGGTATGGGCTTTTCTTTAATCATTGTAGCTACAGTATTTCCTTGATCAGTATATCTGTTATCATTCCACATCTGTATCACATTATTAGACGATTGAATTTGCATTTATGACAGAATAAGCTATTGGGTCTAGCACTGAATCAGAAGCTGATCAATATTTGTCTAGCACTTAACAACAGACTTGGTCTACATTGATTCTAGCCACTCTGCCCATATTACAGTCATAGTCTTGTAAATGTTATAAACATTCTTATAATACTCAACTGACTAGGATATGACTATCTGTCCCCAAAACCACATTCACAAATACGCTGCAGATCAGCACTGTAGTGCTGTGCTAAAAGTTCTGGAAGGAACCGTACCCTGTCATTAAATGTCGAGTGCTTGGTGAAAAACGGCCATTAAATTGTCTGTCTCAATGATATGATCAATCCCTATCTGGATTTGAATCTCTGACCTTCTACAAACTGCATAGTTCCCACACTTCAAGGAATTATTAATTTTTCTAGGTCAGGGAATTTCATACAGTGTCACGGAATTTCAATATTTCTTTTTAAGAGTTGTGCCTCTGAAATTTTAATCATGTTTTTTTTCTTATTCGGTAAAATCTCCTAAACTACTACAAAGAACATCACGTATTTTTATTAGAGCCTTAGTCTTTGTTTCTATTTCACATGATATTGCTTAAATAATTGATATCTATTTGTACTTTGTCATCTATATTGTGATCCTTACTTAACAGTTGATAACTAGTTGCAAAAATCTAAACAAAATATTTAACTGTCTGACAGCTTTCTTGTTCATAATGTAAAGGGAAACTTAAATTTCATCAGGAAAATGCCAGGGAATTAAGACGGACGGTGGGAACCATAAAAAGGGTGATCACACGACCAGCTGAGCTACACTAATACCTATTTATACGGATGATCCGGTTTTCCCAATATCCTTGTTGTGATACCTTTAACATAATGGGCATAGCCAATGTACCATGTGATAAATACGAATTAACGTTTGTACGGAATGTTCTGGAAAACGTCAATTCCCGCAATAGCGTCTTTTCTTCGGCGAACTGCACTAATGCGATTGTGTCCAATGGAAAAAAATTTTCACACAAACGTTAGGGAATATCACCTGGTACACTTACGAAATCCATAGAAGGGCAAATTAAAATACCATTCATCGTTTTTTACTCGCACGTTATTAGAGAAATATGTTAATAAATTGCTAAATACTATTAAACTACTGTGCCGATTAAAACCAAATCTGGAGTGGAAGGAAACTAGATGAAATGAATTATAAATATTGTCTGCGGAATCAAACGGGAGGTAATCTTTCTAATTATATAAACATATTGTTGAACCATCAAACACAAGCATGCCAATTTATGTCAAGATATCAATCCCAAAGCAGAGAGAAAAATTGTTAAGAAATGGCAACATGAACTTCCATCGACTCGCGTGCAATAAAAATTGAATATGAAAGGGAGATGGATCTTCGGCACGTTAAATATATCAAAGGTTATTTTGAATACAGAGGTACCACATTACAACAACAATATTTTGAGGGCCTTGATAAGCCCAGATTTGCAATAATCGTGAGCTTGTTGCTTTGCATACGGTTCCCATAGTAGGAATAAGTACAACCTAGCGTATTATTTGTAAAACAAATAGAGAAGCGAGAGAAGAAGGCATATTGCTGCATCGAATAAGAAAATTGACAAAAGGTGATGCCAAAATAGCAATTGTGGATTTGTAGATTGACCTTTTGAGTCGTGTTTGTTTAAATTTAATATAAAGAAAATAGATAGCGGGACATTAACATATCGAGTAAAACGGGTTTTGACGGAAAAATTATCGTATATTCACGAATTATGCAACTAGGGTGTAATATCAAGTTTTTCATTAAAAATCTCCTATAGAGCTATAGTTGAAATTCTATAGGGCTGTGTGCAAGGAACTTTTCATCAACCCAACTTACACGAATTATGAGAATGAAATCAAAACTTTTAATCATTTCTTCGAGAATCTTCTTGAAACTGCGGTTGTCAGAATAAATGTTTCCAGATATTACTGCTCCACTGAAAACATACATAAAAACAATTTATCAAACAGAAAAAATGAAACCAACATATATTTTTGTAATTGAAATAAAAAATAGAATTAAATGTTTAATTCGTTATATAGCAACACTATTTCTATGGCAGTGAATTACACTTCATTGTCATGGAAATCTAATAAACTTGAACAACGATTGATGGTTTTGTATTACTTGTGCCTATTCGTTACAGTAGATCCGCGATTAGCGTACAGTACTTCTGCACAGAGAAAAGGGATTAAACATGTTGAAACAAACAGGTAAAAGATGCATCCTAATGCACAGATGACGTAAACATCACCAAGGATATTAGTTCTGGTGTAAACATCAACATTATCGCATTTTGAAATCCTTATAGCGCCAACATTTTCCTTTATACAGATATATTTAATCGCGGATGACCATACAGATTTTCAGTTACTCAGTTACGACAAAGGACAAACAATTATCTCTCTGACACCATTACAAACACCATTCGGAACTTATGGTATAAATTGTAATCCACGCTGATTTGAACATAGGCAGATAACTTTAATCTTTCCATTTGACCTTTAATTTAAGTATTTATTATGAATGACTGAACGGACAGGTCAATGTTGTTTGTCAACTCGTATTTTATTAAGTTATTGACAATATTTATAAAATATTAGTCATTTAATTTGGATTTTTTACTTTCGTTTTCAGTTTATTGGTGTTTATAATGTCTTTTTTTACAATGATATATCAGAGTAATTAAATACGATATCATACAAGTTAAGATAAACAATACTAAAAGTCGGATATGAACACTATAACGTTTAACTTTAAATCCTTTATTTCTCATCATTGTTATATTTACAATATAGACGACATATATTTATAACGGTACAGCATAAGTATTTAGATGAATTATTGGTGTCACTGCAACAGATCACGTTATCTTGTTTAATACATTTTACTAACCATATTTTTGCTGTCACATGTTCGGGAAAACCAAACATTACTTGAATCATATTCATCATCAAAAATTGATTTTGTACATTACAACCGGATAAAATTAACACCATTTAGACGATTTGAATATAAATGCTAACATTTTAGTGATAAATATTTTGTTTCTTTAACAGTTACAATATTAGCCCAATAATTCTACTTTTACTATTAATAATAACTGAACACTATATGAGAAAACTTGATAAAAAAGAATACAGCTAAAGGGGAATAACTTGTATGAACTAAGGTACAATAAAATAAAAGCACAGAGTAGGCATGGGATTAAACATGTTGACAAAACAGACAAAAAGCGCATCCTAGTGCGCATATGACGTAATGATCACCAAGGGCATCAGTTCTGGTGTGTAAACATCGCCATTTTTTGCCATTTGAAATCCCCATAGCGGCAGCATTTTCCTTTATACAGAAATATTTAATGAATATCGATGATGGACATACAGATTTTCAGTTACTCAGTTACGACAAGGGACAAACAATTTATCCCTGACACAAGTAAGTGAACTATTGCAAACACTATTCAGAAATTAGAAAATAGGCAGATACCTTTAACCTTTTCTATTTGACCTTTAATTTAAGTAATTATTATCGATGACACAATATATATTATATATGAATTACACTAGTTTATTTGTACACATCAAGGGAAAGCTAATCCGAAATATTACGTACATTTTATTAACTGCGAAACCTACAACTATCTGTATGGATAGAATAAACAATTCTGTATTAAAATTCCTAATTACAGGTCAAACGGACAGGTCAAAGTTCCGTGTGTATACTTTTGGTATTGGTCATTTATTTTGGACTTCTTACTGTCGTTTTTAGTTTATAGGTGTGTATAATGTCTTTTTTACAAGGACATATCAGAGTGTTTAACTACGGTATTATAAAAAACAAGATAAACAACACTGAACGTCGGACATAAACTCATGTAACTTTTAACTTCAAATTCCTTATTTGTCATCATTGCAATATTTATAATATAGGAAGCTCATATTTAAAACGATACACCATTCGTGTATACACTACAAACGGAAATTATCCTGAAGGACTTACTCTCTCAAAAATAACAGTTGCATATTAACATAGATGTTCAACAATGGCAACGTCTGAGTTGAAAATAAAGAATAACATTTTAAACCATTCAATTTTTTATAATGTTGTTAAAAAATTACGTCATCAATACTTAAACACACCATTATATAATGAACTCCGTCTCCAACATCTTTAAAACACCAGGTATATAATCTAACTGACTTTGGTTTGTTTTGAATTACGACATGTTTCTTTAGGTAACTAATCATTAATTTAATATAATTCTTTTTATTTCTTTTTTGTTAAAAATTTAAGATTATAAATAATGTCGTATTTCAATATTTTAGCAAAATACATGTAACATAAGCCTTCAGATGGAATATTGATGTCACTGCTCCACTGTTGAATAAACTGTTTACATACATTTTACTAACCATACTTTTGCTGTCAAATGTCCGGGATAACCATATATGACTTAAATCATATTCATCATCAAAATTAATTATGTCTTACACAACCTTATAAAATTAACACCGTTTAGACCATTTGAATATAAATGCTTTAACATTAGTCCAGTTACAATATTAGCCCAAACTCTACTTTTATTAATAATAATAACTTGAGACTATATAAGAAAACTCTGATCACTTGACGAGAAAGACTACTGTTAAAGGGGGATAATTCGTATGACCTTCAGTTCAATAAAGCTAACATTCCTGTGAATTATACGAGGTCAGTTCGATATATCATGTGTATTGCACTACAGCACAATAACGCTTTGTACTATTTCATTTATGACGACGCGGTTGAATAGTTCTATTTCATATCATTCCAATTTAACATAAATAGTTTTAAAATTAAAGACGACAAAGACTACAGTTTAAAAGGAATAACTTGTATAGAGTACATTTGCAGCAATAATATTATATAACACCACTGTCATCAAGTACTCAACCACATAACACCACTGTTTCCAAGTACTCAACCAAATAACACTACTGTTATCAAGCACTTAACCACATAACACCACAGTTACCAGGTACTCAACAACATAACAACATAACCACACTGTTACCAAGTACTCAACTACATAACACCAATGTTACCAAGTACTCAACCACATAACGCCACTGTTACCAAGTACTCAACCAAATGACACTACTGTTACCAAGTACTCAACCAAATAACACCACTGTTATCAAGTACTTAACCAAATTACACCACTGTTACCAAGTACTCAACCAAACAACACCACTGTTACCAAGTACTCAACCAAATAACACTACTATAATTAAGTACTCAACTACATAACACCACTGTAACCAAGTACTCAATCACTTAAAACCACTGTTACCAGGTACTCAACCACATAACACTATTGTTACCAAGTGCTCAACCAAATAACACTAATGGTATTAAGTACTCAACCACATAACACCACTGTTACCAAGTACTCAACCAGATAACACTACTATTATCAAGTACTCAACCAAATAACACTACTGTTATCAAGTACTCAACTACATAACACTACTGTTTCCAAGTACTCAAACAAATAACACCACTGTTTCCAAGTACTTAACAAAATTACACTACTGTTATCAAGTACGCAACTACATAACACTACTGTTTTCAAGTACTCAACCAGATAACACTACTGTTATCAAGTACTCAACCAAATAACACTACTGTTATCAAGTACTCAACTACATAACACTACTGTTTCCAAGTACTCAAACACATAACACCACTGTTACTAAGTACTGAACCAAATAAACTACTGTTACCAAGTACTCAACCACATAACAGCACTGTTACCAAGTACTCAACCTAATAACACTACTGTTATCAAGTACTCAACCAAATAACACCACTGTTACCAAGTACTCAACAAAATAACACTACTGTTACCAAGTACTCAACTACATAACACCCCTGTTACCAAGAACTCAACAACATAACACCACTTTTACTAAGTACTGAACCAAATAAACTACTGTTACCAAGTACTCAACCACATAACAGCACTGTTACCAAGTACTCAACCTAATAACACCACTGTTATAATTTCTCAACCACATAACACCACTATTACCAAGTACTCAACCAAATAACACTACTGTTATCGAGTACTCAAAAACATAATCCCACTGTTACCAAGTACTCAACAGCATAACGCCACTGTTACTAAGTACTCAACAACATAGCCCCATTGTTACCAAGTACTCAATAACATCAAACCAATGTTACAAGTACTCAACAACATAACACCACTGTAACCAAGTACTCAACAACATAACACCACTGTAACCAAGTACTCAACAACATAACCCCACTGTTACCAAGTACTCAACAACATAACCCCACTGTTACCAAGTTCTAAACAATAAACGCCACTGTTACCAAGTACTGAACCACATAACACAACTGTTACCAAGTACCCACAAAATAACACCACGGTTACCAAGTACTCAACCGCATAACACCACTGCTAACAAGTACTTAACAACATAACACCATTGTTACCAAGTACTCAACAACATAACACAACTGCTACCCAATACTTAACAACACAACACTACTGTTATAAAGTACTAAAAAACATATATATATATATGAATTACACGAGTTTATATTTTATACATCAAGGGAACGCTAATCCCAAATCTTATGTACACTTTATTAACTGCCATTCTACAGACACATGTATATGGGTAGAATGAAATCTTCTATATGAATATTCTTAATTACAAGTCAAACGGACAGGTCAATGTTGTTTGTCTACACCTATTTATTAAGTTATTGGCATTTTTTATAATATATTAGTCATTTATTTTAGATTTTGTACTTTCGCTTTCAGTTTATTGGTGTGTATAATGTCTTTTTAGAAGGATATATCAGAGTAATTAACTACGGTATTATACAGATTAAGATAAACAACACTGAAAGTCGGATATGAACACTATAACTTTTAAGTTCAAATTCTTTATTTCTAATCATTGTAATATTTACAATATAGACGACATATATTTATAACGGTACAGCATAAGCCTTTGCGTGAATTATTGATGTCACTGCTCGACTGTTGTGTAAACCGTCTCCTTGTTAAATACATTTTATCCTTGTTTAATACATTGCACTAACCATATTTTTGCTGCCACATGTTCGGGATAACCAAACATTACTTGAATCATATTCATCATCAACAAAATAATTTTGTACAATACCAGATAAAATAAACACCATTTAGAGGATTTGAATATAAATGCTTACATTTTAGTGATACATATTTTGTTTCTTTACCAGTTAATATTAGCCCAAAAATTCTACTTTTACAATTAATAATAACGGAAAACTGTATAATGTCTTGATAAAAAAGAATACAGCTAAAGGAAATAACTCGTATGAACTAAGGTACAATAAAATAAAAGCACAGAGTAAGCATGGGATTAAACATGTTGACAAAACAGAGAAAAAGCGCATCCTAGTGCGCATATGACGTAATGATCACCAAGGGCATCAGTTCTGGTGTGTAAACATCGCCATTTTTGCCATTTGATATCCCCATAGCGGCAGCATTTTCCTTTATACAGAAATATTTAATAAAAAAATCGTTGATGGACATACTGATTTTAAGTTACATAATTACGACAAAGGACAATTATATCCCTGACACAAGTAAGTGAACCATTACAAACACTATTCAGAACTTAGGGAATATATTGTAACTCACTGTCAAAACACAGTGATTTGAACATAGGCAGATAACTTTAACCTTTCCATTTGACCTTCTATTAAGTATTTATTATGTATGACACATATATATATATATATATATATATATATATATATATATATATATATATATATATATATATATATATATACGAATTACACGAGTTTATATTGTATACATCAAGGGAACGCTAATCCCAAATCTTATGCACACTTTATTAACTGCAAATTCTACAAATACATGTATGTCTAGAATGAAATCTCCTATATGAATATTCTTAATTACAAGTCAAATGGATAGGTCTATGTTGTTTGTTTATACCTTTGTTATTTAGTTATTGACAATATTTATAAAATATTGGTCATTTATTTTGGATTTTCGACTTTCGTTTTCAGTTTATTGGTGTGTATAATGTCTTTTTACAATGACATATCAGAGTAATTTACTACGGTATTAAGATAAACAATACTAAAAGTCGGATATGAACACTATAACTTTTAACTTCAAATTCTTTATTTCTCATTTCTCATTATTGTAATATTTACAATATAGAGGACATTTATTTTTAACGGTTCCGCATAAGCCTTTACATAAATTATAAACCAATCTCCTTGTTTAATCTTATCCTTGTTTAATACATTGTACTAACCATATTTTTGTTGTCACGTGTTCGGATAACCAAATATTACATAAATCATATTCATTATCAAAAATTGATTTTGTACAATACAACCGGATAACATTAACACCATTTAGACGATTTGAATATAAATGCTTACATTTTAATAATAAATATTTTGTTCCTTTACCAGTTACAATATTAGCCCAAAAATTCTACTTTTACAATTAATAATAACTTGAGACCATATGAGAAAATATAGTAATGTTTTGATGACAACATTACTTGAAACATATTCATCATCAACAAATAATTTTGTACAATGCAACCTATTGTATAAACTGATCGCTTTATTCATGTTTAATATATTTTACTAACCGTATTTTTGCTGTCACATGTTCGGGATAACCAAACATTACTTGAATTATATTCATCTTCAAAAATTGATTTTGTACAATACAACCGGATAAAATTAACACCCTTTAGACGATTTGACTATAAATGCTTACATTTTAGTGATAAATATTTTGTTTCTAAACCAGTTACAATATTAACCCAGATATTCTACTTTTACAATTAATAATAACGGAAAACTATGTGAGAAAATACACTAATGTCTTGATAAAAAAAGAATACAGCTAAAGGGGAATAACTCGTATGACCTTTGGTACAGTAAAATTAACATGTTGACAAAAGAGACAAAAGGCGCATCCTATTGCGCATATGACGTAATTATCACCAAGGGCATCAGTTCAGGTGTAAACATTGTCATTTTTGCCATTTGAAATCCCCATAGATCCAGCATTTTCCTTTATACAAAAATATTTAATGACAATCGATGATGGACAGATTTTCAGTTACCCAATTACAACAAGGGACAAACAATTAACAATTATATCCCTGACACAAGTAAGTGAACTATTACAAACACTATTCAGAACTTAGGGAATAAATTGTAAATCGGTTTCAAAACACAGTGATTTGAACATAGGCAGATAACTTTAACTTTTCCATTTGACCTTTTATTTAAGTATTTATTATGGATGACACAATATATATATATATGAATTACACGAGTTTATATTACGTACACCAAGGGAACGCTAATCCCAAAACTTATAACTGCAAATCCAACAAATACATATATGGGTTGAATATAATCTTCTTTATGAATATTCTTAATTATAAGTCAAACGGACAGGTCACTGTTGTTTGTAGATATCGATTTTATTAAGTTATTGACAATATTTGTAAAATATTGGTCATTTAATTTGGATTTTCTACTATCGTTTTCAGTTATAGGTGTGTATAATGGCTTTTTAAAAGGACATATCAGAGTGTTAAACCACGGTATTATACAAGTTAAGAAAAAAACCCACTAAAAGTCAAGATTTGAACACTATAACTTTTACCTTTAAATTCTTTATTTGTCATCATTGCAATATTTATATTATAGAGAGCACATATTCAAAACGGTACAACATTCGTGTGTTACACTACAAACAGACATTATCCTGGAGGACTTACTCTCTCAAAAATAACAGTTGCATATTAACATAGATGTTCAACAATGACAACCTCTGAGTTCAAAATAAAGAATAATATTTTAAAACATTTAGGTTTTTTATAATGATATGAAAAATAACGTCATCAATACTTAAACACACCATTATATAATGAACTCCGTCTCCAACATCTTTAAAACACCAGGTATATAATCTAACTGAATTTGGTTTGTTTTGAATTACGATATGTGTCTTTAGGTAACTAATTATCAATTATAATTAATTCTTTTTATTTCTTTTTTGTTAAAAATGTAAGATTATAAATAATGTCGTATTTCAATATTTTAGAAAAATACATGTAACATAAGCCTTTAGATGGAATATTGATGTCACTGCTCTACTGTTGAATAAACTGTTCACATACATTTTACTAACCATACTTTTGCTGTCAAATGTCCGGGATAACCATATATGACTTAAATCATATTCATCATCAAAATTAATTATGTCTTACACAACCTTATAAAATTAACACCATTTAGACCATTTGAATATAAATGCTTTAACATTAGTCCAGTTACAATATTAGCCCAAACTCTACTTTTATTAATAATGATAACTTGAGACTATATAAGAAAACTCTGATCACTTGACAACAAAGACTATTGTTAAAGGGAGGGATAATTCGTATGACCTTCAGTTCAATAAAGCTAACATTCCTGTGTATTATACGAGGTCAGTTCGATATATAATGTGTATTGCACTACAGCACAATAACGCTTTGTACTATTTCATTTATGACGACGCGGTTGAATAGCTCTATCTAATATCATTCCAATTTAACATAAATGTTTTAAAATTAAAGACGACAAAGACTACAGTTAAAATGGAATGACTTTTATAGCCTTGAGTAAATTTGCGGCAATATGATATAATATAACACCACTGTTACCAAGTACTCAAACACATTACACTACTGTTACCAAGTACTCAACCAAATAACACTACTGTTACAAAGTACTCAACCAAACAACACTACTGTCATCAAGTACTTGACCACATAACACCACAGTTACCAAGTACTCAACAACATTTCCCCAATGTTACCAAGTACTCATCCACATAACACCACTGAGACAAAGTACTCAACAATATAACACCACTGTTACCAAGTACTAAATAACATAACCCCACTGTTACCAAGTATTCAACTGCATAACACCACTGTTACCAAGTATCAAGTACTTAACCAAATAACACCACTGTTTCCAAGTACTCAACCAAATAACACTACTTGTATCAAGTACTCAAGAACATAACCCAACTGTTACCAAGTACTCAAAAACATAACCCCACTGTTACCAAGTACTCAACTACATAACCCCACTGATACCAAGTACTCAACAACATAACGCCACGGTTACCAAGTACTCAACAGAATAACACCACTGATACCAAGTGCTCAACTAAATAACACCACTGTTATCAAGCACTCAACCAAATAACACTACAGTCACCAAGTACTCAACCAAATAACACTACTGTCACCAAGTACTCAATCAAATAACACTACTTGTATCAAGTACTCAACCAAATAACACTACTGTTACCAAGTACTCAACCAAATAACACTACTTGTATCACGTACTCAAGAACATAACCCAACTGTTACCAAGTACTCAAAAACATAACCCCACTGTTACCAAGTACTCAACTACATAACACCAATGTTACAAAGTACTCAAAAACATAACCACGATGTTACCAAGTACTCAACAACATAACCCCACTGATACCAAGTACTCAACTAAATAACACTACTGTTATCAAGTACTCAACCAAATATCACTACTGTTACCAAGTACTTAACCACATAACACTACTGTTACCAAGTACTCAACCTAATAACACTAGTGTAATTAAGTACTCAACCAAATAACACTACAGTTACCAAATACTAAACCAAATAACACTACTGTTACTAAGCATTCAACCAAATAACATTACTGTTATCAAGTACTCAACCAAAAAACACTACTGTTACCAAGTACTAAACCAAATAACACTACTGTTACTAAGCACTCAACCAAATAACACTATTGTTACCAAGTGCTCAACCAAATAACACTACTGTTACCAAGTACTCAACCAAATAACACTACTGTTACTAAGCACTCAAAAAAATAACACTATTGTTATCAAGTACTCAACCAAATAACACCACTATTACCAAGTACTCAACCAAATAACACTACTGTTATCAAGTACTCAACCAAATAACACTACTGTTACCAAGTACTCAACCAAATAACACTACTGTTACTAAGCACTCAACAAAATAACACTATTGTTATCAAGTACTCAACCAAATAACACCACTATTACCAAGTACTCAACCAAATAACATACTGTTACCAAGTACTCGACCAAATAACACTACTGTTATCAAGTACTCAACCAATTAATACTAATGTTACCAAGTACTCAACCAAATAACACTACTATTATCAAGTACTCAACCAAATAACACCACTGTTACCAAGTACTCAACCAAATACCACTACTGTTATCAAGTACTCAACCAAATAACACCACTGTTACCAAGTACTCAACTAAATAACACCACTGTTATCAAGTACTCAACCAAATAATTCTACTGTTACCAAGTACTAAACCAAATAACACTACTGCTATCAAGTACTCAACCAAATAACATACTGTTACCAAGTACTAAACCAAATAACATACTGTTACCAAGTACTAAACCAAATAACACTACTGTTACCAAGTACTCAACCAAATAACACTACTGTTACCAAGTACTCAACCAAATAACACTACTGCTATCAAGTACTCAACCAAATAACACTACTGTTACCAAGTACTCAACCAAATAATACCACTGTTACCAAGTACTCAACCAAATAACACTACTGTTATCAAGTACTAAACAAAATAACATACTGTTATCAAGTACTAAACAAAATAACATACTGTTACCAAGTACTCAACCAAATAACATACTGTTACCAAGTACTAAACCAAATAACACTACTGTTACCAAGTACTCAACCAAATAACACTACTGTTACCAAGTACTCAACCAAATAACACTACTATTATCAAGTACTCAACCAAATAACACTACTGTTACCAAGTACTCAACGAAATAATACCACTGTTACCAAGCACTGAACCAAATAACAGCACTGTTACCAAGTACTGAACGAAATAACGCCACTATTACCAAGTACTCAACCTAATAACACCACTGTTACCAAGTACTCAACCAAATAACACCACTGTTACCAAGTACTTAACCAAATAACACTACTGTTATCAAGTACTCAACCAAATAACACTACTGTTATCAAGTACTCAACCAAATAATACCACTGTTACCAAGTACTCAACCAAATAACACCACTGTTACTGAGTACTCAACCAAATAACACCACTGTTACCAAGTACTCAACCAAATAACACTACTGTTATCAAGTACTCAACCAAATAACACTACTGTTATCAAGTACTCAACCAAATAACACTACTGTTATCAAGTACTCAACCAAATAATACCACTGTTACCAAGTACTCAACCAAATAACACCACTGTTACTGAGTACTCAACCAAATAACACCACTGTTATCAAGTACTCAACCAAATAACATACTGTTATCAAGTACTCAACCAAATAACACTACTTTTACCAAGTACTCAACCAAATAACACCACTGTTACCAAGTACTCAACCAAATAACACCACTGTTATCAAGTACTCAACCAAATAACACCACTGTTACCAAGTACTCAACCAAATAACACTACTGTTATCAAGTACTCAACCAAATAACACTACTGTTATCAAGTACTCAACCAAATAACACCACTGTTACCAAGTACTCAACTAAATAACACCACTGTTACCAAGTACTGAACCAAATAACACTACTGTTATCAAGTACTAAACCAAATAACATACCGTTACCAAGTACTCAACCAAATAACACTACTGTTACCAAGTAATCAACCAAATAATACTACTGTTACCAAGTACTCAACCAAATAATTCTACTATTACCAAGTACTAAACCAAATAACATACTGTTATCAAGTACTCAACCAAATAACACTGCTGTTATCAAGTACTCAACCAAATGACACTACTGTTATCAAGTACTCAACCAAATAACACCACTGTTATCAAATACTCAACCAAATGACACTACTGTTATCAATTACTCAACCAAATAACACTACTGCTATTAAGTACTCAACCAAATAACACCACTGTTATCAAGTACTAAACCAAATAACACTACTGTTATCAAGTACTCAACCAAATAACACCACTGTTACCAAGTACTGAACCAAATAACACCACTGTTACCAAGTACTGAACCAAATAACATACTGTTACCAAGTACTGAACCAAATAATACTACTTTTATCAAGTACTCAACCAAATAACATACTGTTTCACATTATTAGACGTTTGAATTTGCATTTATGACGGTGGGAACCATAAAAAGGGTGATCACACGACCAGCTGAGCTACACTAATACCTATTTATACGGATGATCCGGTTTTCCCAATATCCTTGTTGTGATACCTTTAACATAATGGGCATAGCCAATGTACCATGTGATAAATACGAATTAACGTTTGTACGGAATGTTCTGGAAAACGTCAATTCCCGCAATAGCGTCTTTTCTTCGGCGAACTGCAACTAATGCGATTGTGTCCAATGGAAAAAAATTTTCACACAAACGTTAGGGAATATCACCTGGTACACTTACGAAATCCATAGAAGGGCGTAAATTAAAATACCATTCATCGTTTTTTACTCGCACGTTATTAGAGAAATATGTTAATAAATTGCTAAATACTATTAAACTACTGTGCCGATTAAAACCAAATCTGGAGTGGAAGGAAACTAGATGAAATGAATTATAAATATTGTCTGCGGAATCAAACGGGAGGTAATCTTTCTAATTATATAAACATATTGTTGAACCATCAAACACAAGCATGCCAATTTATGTCAAGATATCAATCCCAAAGCAGAGAGAAAAATTGTTAAGAAATGGCAACATGAACTTCCACCGACTCGCGTGCAATAAAAATTGAATATGAAAGGGAGATGGATCTTCGGCACGTTAAATATATCAAAGGTTATTTTGAATACAGAGGTACCACATTACAACAACAATATTTTGAGGGCCTTGATAAGCCCAGATTTGCAATAATCGTGAGCTTGTTGCTTTGCATACGGTTCCCATAGTAGGAATAAGTACAACCTAGCGTATTATTTGTAAAACAAATAGAGAAGCGAGAGAAGAAGGCATATTGCTGCATCGAATAAGAAAATTGACAAAAGGTGATGCCAAAATAGCAATTGTGGATTTGTAGATTGACCTTTTGAGCCGTGTTTGTTTAAATTTAATATAAAGAAAATAGATAGCGGGACATTTAACATATCGAGTAAAACGGGGTTTTACGGAAAAATTATCGTATATTCACGAATTATGCAACTAGGGTGTAATATCAAGTTATTTCATTAAAAATCTCCTATAGAGCTATAGGTTGAAATTCTATAGGGCTGTGTGCAAGGAACTTTTGATCAACCCAACTTACACGAATTATGAGAATGAAATCAAAACTTTTAATCATTTCTTCGAGAATCTTCTTGAAACTGCGGTTGTCAGAATAAATGTTTCCAGATATTACTGCTCCACTGAAAACATACATAAAAACAATTTATTTATCAAACAGAAAAAATGAAACCAACATATATTTTTGTAATTGAAATAAAAAATAGAATTATATGTTTAATTCGTTATATAGCAACACTATTTCTATGGCAGTGAATTACACTTCATTGTCATGGAAATCTAATAAACTTGAACAACGATTGATGGTTTTGTATTACTTGTGCCTATTCGTTACAGTAGATCCGCGATTAGCGTACAGTATTTCTGCACAGAGAAAAGGGATTAAACATGTTGAAACAAACAGGTAAAAGATGCATCCTAATGCGCAGATGACGTAAACATCACCAAGGATATTAGTTCTGGTGTAAACATCAACATTATCGCATTCTGAAATCCTTATAGCGCCAACATTTTCCTTTATACAGATATATTTAATCGCGGATGACCATACAGATTTTCAGTTACTCAGTTACGACAAAGGACAAACAATTATCTCTCTGACACCATTACAAACACCATTCAGAACTTATGGTATAAATTGTATCCCACACTGATTTGAACATAGGCAGATAACTTTAATCTTTCCATTTGACCTTAATTTAAGTATTATTATGAATGACTGAATATATATATAATATATATATATATATATACAGTAAAACCTCTCTAAACCGGACAAGCTCCGGACCAAAGATTTTGTCCGGTTTAGGGAGGTGTCCGGTTTAGAGAGGTTTTGAAATTTTAACTTGGTTTATCTCCCCTTAACTAAATCAATCTAGAAAGATGTAATACATGTCAGAGAAGCCACAATCAACAACTGTTAGGTACACATCTCGTTATAGGATATGCTATATGTGAAAGCACTAATTGGTTTTAAATCACCTTTAATTCATTTTCTTAAGAGGATTCTAATTAGGGTACTCAAGGCAAATAGACCTTTATTAATCCCTAACAGGACAACAATAGTGTTGACACTTTCCCAGGCCCTTTGATACATAAGGTGTTACTGGATAATAATTAACAAAACAACTGTAGCAACTATAGATAACAAGATAAGATTGCATAGAAGTGCTTATCTTAATTTATTGTGTCAAGTAATAAATAAATTAATAAACAAATTTAGATTATAAAGAAAAATCACAAAAAGAAAGTATATATATATATATATATATATATAATATATATATATATATATATATATATATATATATATATATATATATATATATATATAGAGAGAGAGAGAGAGAGAGAGAGAGAGAGAGAGAGAGATGAAAAATATTTAATAAATTAATAATTGAATTAAATACCAAATGTTTTTAAAGTTTTAAATGAGAATAAAAAAGAATGTATAAAAAATTATGATTTTAAGTGTTCTAATATTTTATAGATCTGTTTAAAACTAATATATTTGAAAAAGGAAAAAAAACAAGTAATTAAAAGTATCAAAATGTTGTCCGGTTAGAGAGGTTCAATTTTAAGGATATAGGCAACTTTGGACTAAAAGTTTTGTCCGTGTCCGGAATAGAGAGTGTCCGGTTTACAGAGGTTTTTGTTAATTGAAATAAAGAAGGATAAATTCGGGACCAAAAATTTTGTCCGAATAGAGAGTTGTCCGGTTTAGAGAGTGTCCGGTTTAGGGAGGTTTCACTGTATATATATATATATATATATATATATATATATATAGAAAAACAAAAAGTGAAGATTCATCGAAATTTTGTACTATTTATCTACATGTTCTATTGTAAATACACATTCCCAACCGGTTCATTGAATTTCTTCAGGGAATGAACTGTTTTCTTGACGTAACTATAGTTATTATTATGACGTCATAGAACAATTTGCGATTACCGCGCCGTCTACCATTATAACATTGGGGAGGGGCATATAATCTCATAATGATAATTATGCATATGAATATTGAAAAAATTGGATTAAGGAAGTCAAAATTCTGGAATAAGCTGAAAAACGAACGGAAATATGCTGTGTACAATTCCTGGAAGTCTTCCAATCCAATCATTATCCCAAGAAAATTCCAAATAAGAGAGATAAAAACAGAACCGGATGAACAACGCAAATGCCGGGAATCTCTGGCTTTACAAACTTTTAATACGGAGATAGAACTTTTAAGGCTTAGAAGTGCCAAATGTACTGAAGAATACAAAAACATAGATATGGATATGCACAACATGTTTCGGGATCAAAACACACCAAAAATATGCAATTTACTGAAAATGATGTGGAATCAAGTATGTATGGATTATATATATACAGATTCTGTATATATATGTATTACCTACTTTATATTGCATGTGTTTAATTAAGTTTACACACGTTTAACTATTTTTTCTATTCATTTGTAGCATATTGTAAAAAATCTCTTATAGAGGAAATAAAGTTTGAATGAATGAACCTGTATGGGTAGAATATACTCTTCTATATAAATATTCTTAATTACAATTCAAATGGACGGGTTAATTTTGTTTGTTTATACCTTTGTTATTTAGTTCTTGACAATATTTATAAAATATTGGTCATTCATTTTGGATTTTACACTTTCGTTTTCAGTTCATAGGTGTGTATAATGTCTTTTTACAAGGATATATCAGAGTAATTAAACAACACTGAATGTCAGATATGAACACTATAACTTTTAATTTCAAATTCTTTATTTCTCATCATTGAAATTTTTACAATAAAGAGAGCATATATTTATAACGGTACAGTATAAACCGTTACTTTAATTATTGATGTCACTGCTCCACTGTTGTATAAACCGATCTTTTTTTCCTTGTTTAATACATTTTACTAACCATATTTTTTTCTCTCACATGTTCGGGATAACCAAACATTACTTGAATCATATTCATTATCAAAAATTGATATTGTACAATACAACCGAATAAAATTAACACCATTTAGACGATTTGAATATAAATGCTTACACTTTAGTGATGAATATTGTTACAATATTAGCCTAAAAATTTGTCTTGATGACAAAGAACACAGTTAAAGGGGAATAACTCGTATGGAATTAAATTCAATAAAATAAAAGCACAGAGTAAAACATTGGCGTTTTGGGGATTTGACATGTTGACAAAACAGATAAAAGGCGCATCCTAGTGCGCATATGACGTAATCATCACCAAGGGCATCAGTTCTGGTGTAAACATCGCCATTTTTGCCATTTGAAATCCCCATAGCGGCAGGATTATCCTTTATACAAAAATATTTAATGACAATCGATGATGGACAAATAGATTTTCAGTTACTCAGGTACGACAAGGGACGAACAATTATATCCCTAACATAAGTAAGTGAACCATTACAAACACTATTCAGAACTTAGGGAATCAATTGTAACTCATACTCAAAACACTGTGATTTTAACATACACAGGTAAACTTTAACCTTTACATTTGACCTTTAATTTAAGTATTTATTATGGATGACTGCATATATATATATATATATATATATATATATATATATATATATATATATATATATATATATATATATATATATATATATATATATTACACTAGTTTATTTTGTAATAATCAAGGGAACGCTAATCCGAAATATTACGTACACTTTATCAACTGCGAAACCTACAACTATCCGTATGGATAGAATAAACAATTCTGTATAAAAATTACTAATAACAGGTCAAACGGACAGGTCAAAGTTCTGTGTGTATACCTTTGGTATTGGATTTTTTACTTTCGTTTTTAGTTTATAGGTGTGTATAATGTCTTTTTTACAAGGACATATCAGTGTTTAACTATGGTATTATAAAAGTTAAGATAAACAACACTGAACGTCGGACATGAACACACTTTTAACTTCAAGTTCCTTATTTGTCATCATTGCAATATTTATAATATCTATAGCACATTAAAACTGTACAACATTCGTGTGTTAAAATGTAATTTTAAAACATTTAGGTTTTTTTATAATGATTGAAAAATAACGTCATCAATACTTGAACACACCATTATATAATGAACTCCGTCTCCAACATCTTCAAAACACCAGGTATATAATCTAACTGACTTTGGTATGTTTTGAATTACGATATGTTTCTTTAGGTAACTAATTATTAATTATAATTAATTCTTTTTATTTCTTTTTTGTTAAAAATGTAAGATTATAAATAATGTCGTATTTCAATATTGTAGCAAAATACATGTAACATAAGCTTTTAGATGGAATATTGATGTTGAATAAACTGTTCACATACATTTTACTTACCATACTTTTGCTGTCAAATGTCCGGGATAACCATATATGACTTAAATCATATTCCTCATCAAAATTAATTTTGTCTTACAAATGATAAAATTAACACCATTTAGACCATTTGAATATAAATGCTTTAACATTAGTAATAATATGTGCTCCAGTAACAGTATTAGCCCAAAAAATCTACTTTTATTATTAATAATAACTGGAGTATATATAGAAAAAACTGTGTTCACTTGACGAAAAAGACTGCTGTTAAAGGGGGGTAATTCGTATGACATTCAGTTCAATTAAGCTTACATTCTTGTGTATTATACGAAGTCAGTTTGATATATAATGTGTATTGCACTACAACACAATAACGATTTGTTCTATTTCGTTGACGACGAGGTTGAATAGCTCTATCTAATATCATTCCAATTTAATAAAAATAGTTTTAAAATTAAAGACGACAGAGACTTCAGTTAAAAGAGAATGACTTGTAAAGCCTTGAGTACATTTGCGGCAATATGATATAATATAAAACCACTGTTACCAAGTACTCAACCACATTACACCACTGTTACCAAGTACTCAACCATATAACACCACTGTTACCAAGTACTCAATCAAATAACCCCACTGTTACCAAGTACTCAACAACATAACATCACTGTTACCAAGTACTCAACTACATTACACCACTGTTACCAAGGACTCAACCATATAACACCACTGTTACCAAGTACTTAACCACATAACACCTCTGTTACCAAGTACTCAATCAAATAACCCAACTGTTACCAAGTACTCAACAACATAACATCACTGTTACCAAGTACTCAACAACATAATCCAAATGTTACCAAGTACTCCACAACATAACATCACTGTTACCAAGTACTCAACAACATAATCCCACTGTTACCAAGTACTCAACAACATAACCCCACTGTTACCAAGTACTCAACTGCATAACACCACTGTAACCAAGTACTCAACAACATAAACCCACTGTTACCAAGTACTCAACAACATAACCCCACTGTTACCAAGTACTCAACAACAAAACCCCACTGATACCAAGTACTCAACACCATAACACCACTGTTACCAAGTACTCAACAACATAGCCCCACTGTTACCAAGTACTCAATAACATAACACAACAGTTACCAAGTACTCAACAACATAACCCCACTGTTACCAAGTTCTAAACAATATAACATCATTGTTACGAAGTACTCAACAATATAACACCACAGTTACTAAGTACTTAACAACATGACATCACTGATACCAAGTTCTAAACAATATATCACCTCTGTTACCAAGTACTAAACAACATAACACCACTGTTACCAAGTACCCAACAAAATAACATCCCAGTTACCAGCTACTCAATAACATCACACCACTGCTACAAAATACTAAACAACATAACACCACGGTTACCAAGTACTCAACCACATCACACACTGATACCAAGTATTCAACACCACGGTTACTAAGTACTCTACAACATAACACCACTGTTACCAATTACTCAACAACATAACACCACTGTTACCAATTACTCAACAACATAACACCACGGTTACCAAGTATTCAACCGCATAACACCATTGTTACCAAGTACTCAACAACATAATACCACTGCTACGAAGTACTCAACAACATAACACCACCGTTACCAAATACTTAACTGCATTACACCACTGTAATCAAGTACTCAACAATATAACACAAATGCAACCAAATACTCAACAACAAAACACTACTTGTACCAAGCAAACAACAACATAACACCAAAGTGACCAAGGACGTAACCATATAACACACTGATACCAAGTAATCAACAGCATAACACCAATGTTACCAAATGCTCAAGAACATTACCCCACTGTTACCAAATACACAACCACATAACACCACTGTAACCAAGTACTCAACAACATAACACCACAGTTCCAATTACTCAAAAACATCACATCAATGTTACAAGTACTCAACACATAATACCACTGTTACCAAGCACTCAACTACATAACACCAATGTTACCAAGTACTCAACTACATAACACCACTATAACCAAGTATTCAACATCATAATACTACTGCTACCAAGCACTCAACAACATAACACCAAAGTGACCAAGGACTCAAAAATATAACACACTGCTGACAAGTACTCAACAACATAACACCACTGTAACCCAGTATTCAACCACACAACTCCACTGATACCTAGTACTCAACGACATAACAGCATTGTTACCAAGTACTCAAAACCACGGTAACTAAGTACTGAACCGCAATAAACCACTGTTACTAAGTATTCAACACCACGGTTTCCAAGTACTAAACAACATAACACCACTATTACCAAATACTCAACAACATAACACCACTGTAACCAAGTACTCAACAACTTAACGTCACTGTTACTAAGTACTCTACAACAAAACACCACTGTTTTCAAATACTCAACAACATAGGAGCAATGAAAACAAGTATTCAACAACATAACACAACTGTTACCAAGTACTTAACAACACCACTGTTACCAAGTATTCATCTAAATAGCACCACTGTTTCTATGTTCTCAACAACATAATACCACAGTAACCAAGTACTCAACAACATCACACAAATGTTACCAAGTACTCAACCACATAACACACTGATACCGAGTACTCAACTACATAACATTACTGTTTCCAAGTGTTTATCTACATAAAACCACTGTAACCAAGTACTCAACAACATAACCCCACCGTTACCAAGTACTCAACAGCATAACCCCACTGTTACCAAGTACTCAACAACATAACACCACTGTAACCACGTACTCAACAGCATAACCCCACTGTTACGAAGTACTCAACAACATAACACCACTGTAACCAAGTACTCAACAACATAACATCACCGTTACCAAGTACTCAACAGAATAACCCCACTGTTACGAGGTACTCAACAACATAACACCACTGTAACCAAGTACTCAACAACATAACACCACTGTTACCAAGTACTCAACAACATAATACTACCGTAACAAAGTATTCAACAACATAATACTACCGTAACAAAGTATTCAACAACATCACACCAATGTTACCAAGTACTCACCAACACAATTTTACTGTTACCAAGTACTTAACCACATAACACCATCGTAACCAAAGACTCAACCACAAAATGCCACTGCTAGCAAATACTTAACTACATAATGTTATGTAATGATTGATTTTTATTTTTATTTTCAGATTTTCTAAATGTAAGCGGTTCCAGTTTTCACTCCTTGTAATTAGAAAGAGGTGATGGCTACAGGTGGAGTACCAAACTTAACACCCCAAAGTAGTAAAGAGAAGATTAATTATGCTAGACTTTGTAGGGCTATAATTGACATTGGGACTGAAGTGTTGAGGGCAAATTTGAACCGTCATATACAGCCAGTAAATATACTTAATAATGTAATAAGATGCCCAAACTTAAAGCTGATGCCTCCGTTTATGGTGAAGGTGAACAATGCACAAACACAAGGATATTCTAAGTTTGACATTTCCCTATTATATATTCTCATTAAAAAGTTATGCCAGACTCAGATTTCTCCAACACGGGGCTGGATCCCTAATCTGAACCCATTACCAAGTGAAACCACAGAAGGAGATGATGTGGAAAGAATTCATTTAATTCGGAATAGAATTTACGGACACATACCTAATACATGTGTAAGGGATACAGAATATTCTCGCTGCTGGAAAGAACTTGAGGGTATTGTGCATAGATATGACTCAAAATACGGAACATCTTACACCAGTCAGCTGACATACATAGCCAATCAATGTATGGATGATGTCACAGAAAAGCTATATATGGATAAGATCAAAGAATTAAATGAACAGGATGCAGAGATAAGGGATGAATTGAAAAAAGTGAAAGGTAGGGCAAGATTTCTTATTCATCGTTAAAAGGACCCAGGGGTCTTTCCGAGTCCAGGACTCTTCAATGCGAATAAAACAACCACTGAGTTGTTTTTGAAGCCGAAATTCTGCCTCATTCATCATTCAAAATTTTATGTTTTTTCACAAATACCCTGCCAATTTTTAAAAGCAATATTCTGGGGTTTTCAGTCATCATTAGCTCATTGGCTAAAGCCAGATGATATATATGCTTGATGCATGCATGCATACGTCCGTCCATAACAGCTGAAATTACTGGGTCAATTGAAACTAAATCTGCGGTGCTTATGCAAATGAGGTAAGATTTTGCCAGTTAAACACTACAGGCCGTTTTTGACTCTTGTTTTATAACATTATGGTCATTTAATGCATAAATTAACCTATGAAACCAAAGAACCGTTTCAACTATATTTTATTCCTCTGAAACCAGCTGGCCATTTAAACCACATAAAAGAGTTGAGTTCAGTAATTGTGTTTAACGTCCAAGTCAAGAACATTTCACTTATATCGATATGTTGCCAACTGTAGGCGAAGGTGCAGAAATTTTGCCCGTGTGTTGCGCTTATGGAATTATACAGCAGGGTTCTTTAGCGTGCCAAGCCTAATGTGACACGGGACCTCGTTTATTTTAAGTTCCCATCCGAAAGAACCGTGACTTTCATTTCGTAATTGTGAGTGCTTGGTGAAAGAACAGTCACTACCCACTTTTAAGTCTTGGGTCAGACATGGCCAGGGTTCAAACCCTCAACCCGCCACTTACGAAGCGAGCACTGTACCAACTGAGCTACCGCAGTGGTCATAAAGTCAAAGAGATCATGCACTAAAATCCGGGTGAACAAGGCTAGAATTAGAATGTCTTAAGGACATTCTTGTAAAAAAAATGTCTCTAGTTTTTGAAAATCAATTTGTTACGCTTCAACTCGTTTCTGATTAATTTTTCAATCGGAAACAGTTTTTGTAGGAAATCCCTGAAAATTTTTATGTTTTGCAAATTATTAAAAATTTAGACTGAAGTATTCTGTGGCAAAAACAACACTAAAACATTTATGCTTGAGTTATAACATATATTTATTCAATTTTTCAGTACATATACATATTAATATACTGGAAAAAATATCAATCCTAATTAAAAGCTCTGTTTTTCTCATTTTTCTTTTGAAAAAAAAGAAAACTTATTTTAGGAGTTGAACAAAACATTAATTCAAGTAATTTGGTATTCTTTATAAAACGATCTAAAGTATCCATATTCTATTGTTATGTCTTTAGCTGAAGTTACTGAAGTTAAAGAACTTTCCACATCCAAGGAGGCAGCAGTTATGGCTAACACACGTCGACTGGCAGAGGTTGAAGGTTAGTAGCACATACAACTCACCATAGACTATTTTTTGTCAATTTTGTTCCCCGTTCACAATTAAAAATCTTATGCTATTCACAAACATCAAAGTAATTTTCACAATTTAGAAAAATAAAATTAACTCTAATATGATAAAAAAACTGAAATAAAAATAAACGATTTAAAGAATATACCTTGGCTATCTATACTTTTATCCCCAGAAAGAAAGACGGGAACATAGCAAACATAGCCATAGCAAGGCTAATTTTTACTTCCTACGACAATATTGTTATTTAACTTGTTGATTTGTCGTTGAAAAAAAATCTATATAGTGAATGATAATAAATAAAAATAATTTTTCTTTTTGTTATGGAAGTATGAAAAATTGGACATTGCATACATAACATCATTTTCTTACGAATATTTTTTGTTTTCCCTGTTTATAGAAGGAGTTAGTGTCAAAGTGAACGGTGCTTTATTAGTAGACAAGAACAAATAAAAAAATTAATCTAATTCATTATTATTCTCAGGTGAATTAGCTGAAGTTAAAGATATTTCCACATCCATGGAGGCAGCCGTCACAGCTACCGATAGTAGACTAGTGATTGTGGAAGGTAAGTAGAAAGGGTCCATGTTGGACCATATTGCGGGATGATAATGGCCTCTATTCATAATTTAAATTCTTGTGTTGTTTCACAATCATTATAGGCTAAACCTGATTTCTACAACATAAGCAACTATAATAGGTAATAATTAATATAAAAATAAATCTTTGGCAATATACCTGGTGTATATTTACGTGATTATCTTTGTTTTTTCAATATACAAATTTTTTCTTTACTTTGGAATTGGGATTTTGACATGGATTGGTATTTTTGGTTTTAAATAGTTTAGAAAGTACACATACTTGGTACACAAGTCCAGAAACATTTAAAATTACTAGGCAATAAAAGAAGTCGGTACCAACATTAATTTTACTTTATTGTGAAAAAAGAACTAATCCATTCTTCTTTACAGGTGAAGTAACTGAAATTAAAAAAAAATCCACATCCACGGAGACAGCAGTCACGGCTACCAATACTAGACTAGCGAGGGTAGAAGGTTAGTATAAACGGCCGTCGCTGCTTCATTCTGTGTCAATATTGGTTCCTATTCACAATTTAAAATCTGATGTCTTTTTTTCAAACATTAACCTGATTTTCACATTTTAAAAAAGTGATAAACTTGATACAGTTGTAGCAAGAAATAAAATCACCATATTTATGGCGTAAGAATTGAAAAATGTGTGACGTACATTACAATATTTTTTGCGCTAAATGCTGATAAAATGAAAATGTATTTAAATTATAATGTAAAGACAACTCCTGTCCAAGGTAATTTTCCAAAACTATAAATAATTCATTCAATATTCACATACCATTATTGTCCTTTGAACATAAGTACAAACCATGAAAAAGTAATTACTGGCTTGTCATCCTAATTCACTGAATTTGCTAATTTTACATAATACTTGAGCCAATGTTACCAAATAAAATAATGTGAAATTAAAAGAAAATTTCGGACCAATCAAAATCTTTTAAGAAAATTGTTATAGGAATGAAATTAATTTTTCTCTTTGTTATGGAAGTGTGAAAGAATTGGACATTTTGCACACTGAGAGATTAGCATAGCGAATTATTCTATGTGTGCAAATTGTCCAATTCTTTTATACTTCCATAACAAAATGAATATTTGTTTCATTTTTTTAAATTTAATGTTCAGACGTTTTTCAATAACAAATTATCAATTTTAACAACAACATAGCTGTAGCAAGTAAGCTATGGCGTAGGAATTCAAATGCCTCTGTACGCCATCCATAATTAGTTCACGTCACTGAGAGCCAATTCATTCATGCAAAGGGAACAGAAAATCTGACCAATGAATACCCCCGGTATGCTTTTAACAAATGAGAATTGAAAAAAAATATGTGATATTAAATCCATTATGTTCTCTATTGATGTATTTATTAACTCAGGGCAAGTGGAGGCTGTAAAGACATTAACTGAGGGACACCTCAAAGACAGAGCAACAGAGTTTGATGGTAGGTATACATAAAAATGTTTTGAAATTATTATACCCCATGGAACTAAAGTTATAAAGGGTATAATGTTTTTGACCCATCGGTCTACATGTATTATTAGAAGTTTCTATACTTTTAAACTCATCTGTTCATTGTTCGTCGTGTGTAAACTTTAATCAACTCCTCCAAAACACCAAATTAAACAAATGAAATGAAATACAGAAATGGTTTATTATCTCCATAACTATGAATGAAGATCTTGGGTTCAAGGGTCAAGGTCACAGATGCAAATAAATATTGAAATGGTTCATAATCTAAAAAACTATAAACTTTTTGTATAGACACATATATGAGCCGCTCCATGACAAAACGACCCTTATGGCATAAAAAATTATTTTGAGTTTTTATCAGATCCTGAAAGTACATTTTCATGTGATTCCAAAAATGTATATCTTGTCTTAAAATTCCCGTATTTGACGTCGCTATGGTAACTTTAACACACAAGTGGTTTAAGTTGTGATGTAATCGTAACGTCACTGTAAGATAAACGTAAAAGAATTAAATAATAGTCTCGGAAAATATTTACTGTCATTTATGTATTCATAATTTCAAGTTTCAAAACATTTTATTCTCAGAGCATATTCACAATCCTGTTTTATTGAAAAAGAATAAAATTCCAAATGCATTTATATAAAATAAATTACAATTATTTGGTGATTTCAAATTATTGACACAGGGAAAAACTTCCATTTTTTTCCATTTTAATATTTTTTTATGTTGTTGAAAAAAAATAAACAAATTAGAATTACCATTAGATAATGATGACCAGGTGGTGCAGTGGTTCGCGTTTCCACTCATCATCAATCAAGTTCATAACCACCTTTCTAAGTGACACCTAATTGGATTCATCGTAATCTCCAATTTTTCAGAGAAACACTGAAATTCCGGTCAATAAATAGATAAGATGTTTATCAAATGATGCTAAATTTTATTCTGGTTTTAGCAATTCCTTGGTCAGAAATATGAAATGTTGATTATTTGATGTATTTTAACAGGTGTTTCACACGTTTTGATTATCAACAGATTTCTGCAAACGGGAATGACATTTTGGAGACAGTGTAATGAATTGCTTGTTTTATTATCCTCGTGAGGGTGGGGGTAGGGGCTGTATGTACATGTACGTTTGTGTGTGTGTTCTTGGATAATTTGGTTTCCATGCATTTTAAAGAAACCCGTTCATCCGATTGAGATGAAACTTGGTCAGTTGATTTATTATGGTGGTGAGTGATATGGGTTTGCTCGACAGCATTATAGCATATCCAAGATGCCCATCGTTACTATAAACAGCAAAAACCTGTAAAAGATCATACAGCCTTATTTAAGTACTGATTTTGTTTATATTTTAAACAAAGAAAAAAGAATTCATGTTATTAAACATAGTTAACGATTTTTCTGTTTTCCTTATTTATGTACCAATTTTGGTAGAATTTTAAACATAGAACAGTGATCGACATTAACACTAGCCCATTTATCAGAGGCAAGTAAAAATTAGTCACGGTTAGTGAATCTTGTATTACCAGTATCCTGATGGCTAGTAGTTATCTCAAAACAATTAGTTCATATACTCGATTCAGATCTTTCTAGACCTATGAATATATAATCTAAAATTCTCCCGATTGTAGGATTTTTCCCATTTTTTCTATTTTTTGGGGGTGGAAGGGGGAACAGGGCATTTTCCCTATTTTTCGGGAGTGGAAGGGGATCAGGACATGCCCCAGACTACTCAACTTCAAGCAGGGCTAGCAATTTCCAACAACTACTAGCCCTGTGGGCTACTATTGAAAAAAGTTAGTGCCAAACCCTGTAGAAAAAAATGACTCTGCATTAAATATATGTAACAGGTTTTTCCGTTAAATTTTTAGTTTGCGTATTTTTATGCAAATAAGGTGTATCTATAGCCTAAGTATATTATTCTTTAGTATGGTTTTCAATCTATTAAATGGCCCAAACACCCAAATTATTTTACAGCCAGTGGTCAAAAAAACATATTTCACTTTGTATGGGATTCACTGCCGGGGAGGGGGTAGTGTTCTCTGAACACCTTGTTTTGCTTGGCAACATCATGTGGCCTTTTTAGCTCAACAGTTGTAATCAATTCACACCGGTGTAACATTCAAAAGTAAACCTAACTTTTCTTCTGTCAAACAATGTGCAGATTAAACTGCTTTGCTTTTATAACAAGACTTGATTTTTGAAATCTGAAGAGGGATTATAAAAACTAGTTTTATACAACGTTGACTTAACATTTGTAGGTGTGTATTTTTTTTTTTTTTTTTTTTTTTTTTGAAAAATAGATTGTTGTTGTTGTAATGTTGTTTAACCTCACATCAACATTCTTTCAGCTAAGAAAACTAATTTATGAATGTCTAACGATAACATGTAATCTAAGAACAAGTTCATGTATGCATGAGATGTGCAAGTGTGTGGTGTGTTTTGTACTAGCCTGAACTCATGCATGACCACTTTATGGTGCAAACTCACCAAGTATGTATGCCAATCTTCTAATCCAAGTCATGTTATACTGAGCTCATTTGAATTATTCAATAATCTGCCCTCAAAATACTGAGTGCCAGGTGAGAAAGCAGGGTCTCAAATGTTAACAATCTTAGATATGGACCCGACCTGAGTTCTAACCTACAACCTCCCGCTCTCAAGGCGCGAGAGAGAGAGAGAGAGAGAGAGAGAGAGAGAGAGAGAGAGAGAGATTTCATCTACAATTTCTTGTTTCCACATTTACGGTTATTGATGACAATTAAGATAAAATGCTTTAAATGTGTATTGTTATGTAATAAGGTTGAGTTATACAAAGATATTTGACATGCCCTTACATAAAAGTTTGATTCAATTCCTATAAAAATGTGCTCAAACTTCGACAGATTTTACTGGAAAGACAAAATGCCCTCAAATACTAAAAACTCTGAAGTAACTTATTTCAGTTTTATGCCTCCAGTCAAGATTTTACCCGTTAAATAGCCGGGGATGGAGAAACCGGGATATCAGGGGAAAACCCCAGACTTAAATCAAATTAACTGACAAAATATCTTACAGTGTCCCATGTCGTTCGAACCTAGGCAGTGAGAGCACAACAATCATTAATTGGGCACTCAGTCACCCAGGGACTCGCATATTGCAGGATAAGGACAAAAATATCCTTTAAATAAAGTGTATACCTGTAGTTGTATTCAAAGATAGCATGTGGCACTTTCATCAAATTCAATGTATGGATATTTACTACAATCTCTACTGAGTACTTAAAAGAGCATGCATACGATATTTATTTTAAACATAGCACTGCAGTGCTGATCTACAGCGTAGTTGTAAATATGCTGTAAAAGGGAAGGAAATTGTAATCTACCCATTCATACAGATATGGGGGTTTTGAAAGTTGTGACTGGCATATTACATAGAAGTTGAAAGAAAATATACCAGCATATTTCAGTAACTGTCACAGATTTTTATAGGACTTGTGTAAACTTTTAAACACACTCATGATTGATCAAATGATGTTCACAATAATGCATTATCAATATGATGTTTTGTATTCAAAGTGTATTAGATCTTACATTCATCAAATACAAAGAAATATATTGATGGACTGTACTCTGAAAATCGGAAGAACTATACTTCACAAAGCACTACAATTTTCTTATGATGAAGATGGTTTCTCCGTGTTGATGATGATGTGACATGAGCAGCAACAGTAGAACTTGTGTCACAACCACCACCACTATCATCATCAAATTCATCACTATCAGAAATCCTCATGTCACATGATTGTAACAGTATCATCATCAGCAGTAGCAGCAACAGAACTGACATGTCACCACCATCATCATCTTCATCATTCCTCATGTCATATCATTATCATCATGAATCGGCATCATTATAAACAGCAGGAGAACTCAATGATATCCACACCATCATCATTATCAGAAATCCTCATGTCACATCATCATCATCATCATCATTGGCAGCAACAGAATTCATGTCACCGTCATCATAACTCCCCATTCGCATCATATCATCATCACAAATCTTCATGCCACATCATCATCAACATGGTGACGTCATTATTATTATGAATCATCATCATCTGCAGCAGCAGAAATCAATGTCACCATCACCATCATCAGATCATCCCCATAATCAGATTTACTCATGTCATCATCAACATAAGGACATTGTCATCATCATCACGGTCATCATCATCATCAGATTTACTCATACACACACCACCACCACCATCATCATCATCATCATCATCATCATCATCATCATCATCACATCAATGTCACATGAGCAACATGGTGATATTATCATGAATCAACATCATTATAAGCAGCAGCAAAACTTAATGTCATCTCCACTATCATCATCATTATCAGAAATCCTCATGTCACATTATCATCATCATCATCATTGGCAGCAACAGAACTCATGTCAGCATCATGATAAACTATCATCATCACCATCATCATCATCATCATCATCATCATCATCATCATCATCATCATCATCATCATCATTTACTTATGTCATCATCAACATGAAAACATCATCATCATCATCATCATCATCATCATCATCAGATTTACTCATGTCACACCATCATCAACATGAAGACATCATCATCATCACAAATCTACATGTCAAATATCTTTGTCACATCATCATCATCAACATGGTAACATCATTTTTATAATGAATTACCATCATCATTATCAGCATCAGAACTCGTGTCACCACCACCATCATCATGTCGCATTACATTAACATGGTGACTTCATCTGCAGAACTCAATTTAATCACCACCACAACCACCATCATTATCATCATCAGAACATCATCATCATATCATCAGAACTCCTCATGCCACATCATCAACTGGTGTCGTCATTACATGAAAAACATATACACATGTATTTAAACCCTGCACTATGACCATTTACTTCCTTTGAATTAAGTTGTATTACTCTCCATTGTTTAAGTCATTGATTTAATTCACAATAAATTTGAATAAAAATAAAATAAAATCTTTGTTTTTATATCTTTCAGTGCTAATTTAAATGTTAAAATTATTGATGGATTTATATAAATTGACCAAGTGAACTTAAAAGGCCTGAAGTGGTATAAACCATTCTTGCACAACTTGTTGTCCTAATAATTTACATCTTCCAACTACAGACGGTTGACGAGATTGTTTGTACAAAAAGGGAAATATTTCTTAACATGGATTGATTGATAATTTTTGGACAACTTAATGTCCAACATAATCCTCTGCAAAAATTAAATTACTTTGAATTTAAGTATTATTAAGCGGTCTGATAATATTATTTTTACTGATTTTACATGTCCAGGTAATTTACTTCCGCTGTGAGCCCCACTGAAAGGTGATAAAAAATCAATACATGTACTTCTAAAGAACCAGACACCGCTCTATTTATAGTTTTGACAGTGAATAATTTTTTTTTTTTTTTAAATTGAATGCATTTATTTTTTTTTTATTTTCATTTTTTAACACATATTACAAAAAATTTTAAGTACACCATTCACACACTCATACATACACGGGTACATGTATAAACTTTTAAACTTAACATGTCCGAAAAAAGCCAAAAAACTTTAATGCTTAGGAAAATAATTTACTCGCTAAACATGTTTTTATAATCTCCCCATATTTTTTCAAAAATCTTTAAATTATCTGAAAGTTGATATTGTTTCTTTTCTGTTATATATAAATAAAAAAAGTGGTGTTTGAGTTCATTAAAATTCAAACATTGTTCATTGTATCTTTTAACTGTAATATAATGTTTTGTGGTGTTTACTTTTTTATTTATAATTTGTTCTTTTTTCCCATATTTACCTAGAATAGCATCTCTTACTGTTACATTATGTGTAATTTTCACTTTATTGCTTATCCACTCTTCTATATTAGACCAAATAGTTCGTACATATGGACAGTCAAAGAATAAATGACATAAGTCTTCTTCGTAAGTTTTACAAAAGGTACAAAGCGATGAACTTTTTAATTTGATCTTTTGAAGAAAAACATTCGTACCATATATTCTATGTATTATCCTAAAGTTTAACCATTTTAATTTAGGGTCTTTTACATTTTTATACAAATTTGTGTACACGTTACTCCAGTTAAAAGATTCTGGTAAATTGAGTTCTTGTGTCCATTTTGATTCAATTTTTGGTTTAATATACATTTCTTTTATAAATACATCATATATGTGTTGTGTTCCTTTCGAATACTTACTAATACATTTTAAATCGGATATATATGAGTTATCAATATTTTGATCATTCTCTTTGATATTAAGAGTCGATATTATGCTTCTTTTTATCCCTTCATAATTAGTAAAATGTATTTTAATGTCATATTTATTTTCAATTTCTTTTAATTCAATAATTTTTCTATTTCCATTCAATAAATCTCTAATTTTTATAATTCCTTTTTCATACCATTTTTTCCAAAAAATAGTGGATTTATCCATTTTTATCTTTGAATTATACCATAAACTATGATCAAGTACAGAAAATCGCTTATTTGACTTTGGTGTTATTCTTTTGAATTCAGCGAAATATGTTAAGACTTCTTTCCAAAATACATTTTTAGCAGAGTTCGCTTTTAATTGACAGAAATCGTCTCCGAAGTCATCAACATGTTTTAGTTTAACATTTACTATTGTCGAAAACAATCTAAAAATATTATCATTCCTAAGCTGTAGTCGGCGAAGCCAACTTAACTTAAGTGCTTTGATAAAACTTTTTATATCAACCATTCTGCACCCCCTCGTTCATAATCCTGTATAATAAGCTTTCTGTTTACTTTATCTATTTTACCCTCCCATAAATAGTTATAAAATGCTTTTTCTAATTTTTGGATAATATTATTTTCTGGTTTTGGGAGACTTGTGAAAAGATGTGTTAGTTTAGGAAGGAGTAGGCTTTTTATTACAGTAATTTTACCAAACAGGGTGAGGTTTCTTTTTGACCAGGATTTTAAATCACGCTGAATTTCAGATAACTTGTTGCTATAATTACTGATTGATATATGTTCCAAATCTGGTGTGTACTTAATACCAAGAACTGTAAATGCTTCTGATGTCCATTCTAAACCGGTATCTTTACACAACATATCTTTACTATTTATTTTTGACCCTATCACAATTGCTTTAGTTTTTTCAATATTTGGTTTTAAACCTGAATATTTTGAAAATTGAAATAAAAGGTCTAGCGAACTCTTAAGACTTTTTTCACTTCCATCAAGAAAAATACAAGTGTCATCAGCATATTGTAATAAGCAAATTTCAGTATTGTCAATGTTTATACCCTTTATATTCTTGTTATGTCTGAACATGTTTGCCATTATCTCTGCACAAAGAATAAATAGATATGGTGAGATGGGATCCCCTTGGCGACAACCTTTAAATATTTTAAAGAATTGAGAGAAAATTCCATTCTGTATAACACACAATTCAGCATTATTGTAAAGAGTTTTAACATATTTTATAAATTCATGTCCAAAATTAAAAAATTGTAATGTTTTAAATATAAATTTCCACGATACTGAGTCGAACGCTTTTTCAAAATCGATCAGAAGTAAAGCACCTGGGATATTTTTTTCTTTTGTAATTTGCAGAACATCATAAATTATTCTAGTATTTTCGCCAATAAAGCGACCACCTATAAAACCTCTTTGATTTTCGTGAATTAAATAATCTAACGTAGACTTCAATCTATTAGCAATGCAGCTTGAAATTAGTTTATAAGTCACAAAGTGACAGTGAATAAATTTACCTGGATTTTAACTGTTACAAATTACTGAACACATTGTAAGTGTCTGAGGATTTTATTATTATTAGCTTCTAATTAACGGATTAATTATCAAGTGACAACCAGTACTGTTATGAATAAAATCAGTAAGAAATATGCACTTTTGGACATCTGTGCAAGTTATCATCGTGATTAAAAGGTAAATGAAATTTTATTGGAAAGTTTTCAAACATACTGTAGCAACCCCATGGCCAGGTGATTACCTGTGACTGCTTTTCATTTAATTCTATTTTGTTAGGTTTTGTTTTTATTTTCTATAAAGAGTTATATCATTGAAAACAGAATGAAATACAATAGTTTTGTTATGAGATTTTTTACACCTGAGATATTGTGTATTAATTGTAAAAATTCCAGGTAAAAATTGTAATACACTTAAGGGCCGATTTTCGGGTAAATCGTTTTAGAAAGGGGTAAATAAGTTTTTCTTTCCGAAGGGACTGCAATTAATCCAGGACCCTGATTTTTAGGACCAATCAGAAAAAAGAATTATCTATTATCCATCGTTTGCAGCTTCCTTTTATCTGTGGTAGAAAAAAGTTATAACACCAAAAAGTTGATAGACGCTTGCGCAAAAATATTTGGTAATTTTTTTTTGCTGCATATATATTTTAATATGATTATTTTAAGATAAAAATCATAAAAATTCATTAAGTACAAGCCCCTCGGAAAACCCAACAAAAAAGACGATATTGTCAGTTCGCACCAACGTTCTTCTTTTTGACCTACATGTGGATTTTTAAATTTACGCTAAGTGATATCGATAAATAAACACAAAATGTGCTCTTTATATAGCATTTTAGGTTGAATAAAGTTTATAATCAACACAAATATATTCACAGCTATCAGTGTTGAAAGCAGTTTTAATTTTCACGGACGATTTTATTATGAACATGAAAATATGAAAATTTTGAATATGGGAAAATCCCGTCTATCCTCCGAATCTGTTGACTAGATATTGCAGTGTGATTCAAATCGGGACAAAGATCCGAGAATAAAGAATAAAAGCTTTGACATTTAACTGATTATAAAAAGGACAGGGTGTCGTGATCATTTTAATTAAACGTACAAATCCGTTGACGAAAACTACTTAGTCGCCGAATCGACTCTCTCAGTTTGAATGGGCGCAGTACTTTCTGATATAGACAAAGTTTGAATGGACGGACTACTTTCTCTTAGGTTTATTATTGCCATACGCAATTGTCAATCACCTATGTAAATGTTATCTTAACGGGTCTAATGTGAATTTTATGCACACTGTTTCATGCACAAACGACTCTCGCAAAATTCATTCAGATCTTGGAATCCCCGGTGCGCACTATATTATCTTATGCGTACTTATTTCATAGCAAACCGCCCGATCTTCAAATGCTAGGTAATGACATACTACAGCGTTCACGCTGGCTTTGCTTAACTATCGTTAAGCTACACTCAGCGCGATGCTGTAGAAAAAACCGTATCTTCGCCAAAAAAGAAATTACTTGTCCCTATTTTGACACAATACACGTAAACTGTGTGTATGGTTTCAAATTTTCAATTTCAACCAACGTAAATAAAATGTCATATTCTGAAACAGAACTATATTATATCATGGTATTGCATAACAGTATGGACAGTGGCTTAGGTTTTTGGTTGAAGGCGCATCTTCTCTAGATCTGTGTCGATTGTGTTTTACTTTCGTTTAAATATATAAAATCATCAAAACCAAAAAATAAATAGAAATTAAATTAAAAAAAGAACTAAGTAAAGAAAGACAGAAATTCTTTTGGAATAAATGAAATATTAACCCTATACCGGTATTTGTAGTAGACTTTTTCATCTTGGTTCGGTTTTACTTTACATTCAATAGTATTTCAATTTTATTTATTTATTTTTTTATTCATTTATTTATTTATTTATTTATTTATTTATTAATTTATGAATTCTCACCGATAGTCTAATGCAGAGCTGTTCATTTGGAAATCCCGGATACTTTAGTTATTGGTATTGTTATAACATTTGAATGCATAAACATCGAGTCGTGTCGGCTATGTATTATACGTAGATCTACATGGGAATTGTCTATTTTGGTTTAATATCCGATTATTCAAATTCTGTAAATATTTTTACTATTAATTTTGCTAGTTTGGCTATTGCTTTCATCAGAACGAACTTAGACTTTAGACCGTAAAGAACCTGCAAACGTGAACGATGTTATCTTTTTAGTGCGCACCGTGTCTAAAATTACGGCATGGAAAATGCCTGATCTTTTGACGTCATTTTTCTCATTATTACGTCATAGACGATAAGCCGGGTTTTCGCTTGGCGCACCTCATATATTGCCATCCAAAATTATTTTACATGTTTAAATCTGGTGATGTCATTCCAAGATGCAAATCTTCAAAAAATTATATCCTTAAAGGCATTCCTATTCTAAAGCTGACTGGTTGTCAGCTTAAACAGAATTTTTAACAATGGCATTGCTTTGTAAGCGGTTTTCTCTGTTGTATAAAGTTTGTGATGTGGTTACAAGTTCCGCCATAGATTATTAATTGTGAAATTTTTAAAACTTGGTAAACAGAACGTGTGATTATAAAATATAAACTATTGAGGCAGTCAAGAACACGACACAGCAAATTTATGAAATATGAGGTAAATGTTAAACTTATTGAGAGTTTTTGACTTTGAATGATTACTGGCTCCATTGACAAGTGTATTCCGTAGTATTATTACTATGCGAATCCTTGCCTTTAACAGAATATGAAATATAAAATGTGGCTGGAATCACAATACTGTTAAGTGTGATATTTCATATCATTATTCTTGGTATATATAACGTAGTTCAATTTTCCCACTTCCACCACACTGGCCAGTGTAGCCAGCTAGACAGGATATAGTTACCATAACCAAGGACCTAACCTGACTTCCCTTGTGCAAGTTCACTTTTTGTAACTGAATTTGAACTGTTTTTGATTTGGTTTTGTGATTGCAATTGTACATATATTGGTATTTTGTAGTTGATTGTAATAAAAACCTTTTTATTTTAGACCAATATAGCTCTGTTGTAAGGGATTTGAAACAGGAAGATTCCGTTTTTGTTGCAACAAGAGGGACGCAAAAGGTTAAAGAGGCTATCAAGAATAATTCTATTGTAACTGTTACTGGTAATATGGGAGCTGGAAAATCAGCCACAGTTATCCATGTTGCGATACAGCTGGAAAATGAGGGATACCAAATTCTTCCTGTTGTTTCCCCAGAGGATATACGTCGTTATCTGTTTAAATCAAAGAAGCAGGTTTTTGTTTTAGAAGATCCTATTGGAACACATGGGTTAGATAAAGATATTTTTAAACTTTGGCTTAATCATAATAAAATACTTGTATCTGTCATATCGGGTAATACAAAAATGTTATGTAGTATACGTAAAGAGGTGATGAATGACCCAGATTTTAAATTAGAGACAACTGTTTTTAGTAAGACTGTTGTTGATTTACAGGATGAAAAAATCCAACTTGATGAAAAAGAAAAATTATCCATGATAAATCAACACTTCCAAATTAACAAAATATGTATGACAATTTCCGAGAAAGCTAAATTGATATTCGGAAAGGTTAAAGAATTATTTCCCCTGCTGTGTAAATTGTTCTCAACAAACAATGAATTCCGTAGGTTTGGTTGGGATTTTTTCTCTGATCCGTTTTCAGTAATATTGAAAGATCTTGAAAAAATGCAGAGTTTTAACAAAGTTAAAAATGATGTTTTAGTTTTGTGTTTTGCTTTTGGTAATAAGCTTGATTTAAATCTGTTTAGTCCCTCGAATCCAAAAAATCTCAAATCTAGCGCTGACTCTGTCATAGCCAATTGCGATATAGATTTAAGAGTCCCTTTGTCAGAGTTCTCTAAAGGGGCAAAATCTTTAGTTGGTGTTTACCTTCGTCAGGAAGATGGAATTTACAAGTTCAGTCATGATTTGATTTTTGATGTTGTTGCATTTCACTTTGGAAGTACGTGTCCACAGTTGTTACTAAAGGTTAGTACCAGTAAATTTATATGTAACAGGATTTTAGTTAACAAATCACATGCTAAAGATAATGATCCGCACGTGATAATTTTATCTCCAGAGTATTATATCAATCTCATTACACGACTTTTAGATGATTTAAAATTGGAATTTATAATTACTGTTTTATGAATAAATGTTGGGATGACGATCAGTTTTTTAAATCATTCATTGCTTTTGTTAGTGAAAAAAATGAAAATGATTTAACCTCTGGTATTAAAAAAGATGTGTCAAGTATGTTTATTAAAGCTAATCAAATAAATACAGAATCCATTGTCCAAGAGCATGAAAATATTTTTACAGAAGATCCAGTTTCAACTTGGTCATGGTACTATATGGCAGTGGCAAAATTAAGTTCATCAGGTTGTACTGCATTACATTGGATTGCAGCGTTCAGGCATACAAAATTGTTTTTCTCTATATGGGAAAACTTAACATCTGATCAAAAAGAACAAATCTCTGAAACGGTTCCTTTATTACATCTTGTTTTTTTAGGAGGAGATTTAGAATTATGTAAGGCAATGTTATCATGTGAGAGTAGCAAGTATAATAAATCAGATAATGAAAAGCTACTGCATTATGCTGTATTTGGAGCTGATGCTGATGTTGTAGAGTTACTTATAGCTAGAGGTGTAGATATCAATGATCAGAAATACATGTATAAACTAACAGCTTTACATATTGCTGCTGGATGTGGTAATACATCTGCTGTTGACATATTACTTAAAAACCAGGCTGACATTGATGTCTATAACTGTGATAGTTTTACCTCATTAATGTTAGCATCACAGAATGGACATACTAGTACTGTTGAGTTATTATTACGTAAAGGTGCTAGTGTTGACATGTGTAACAATGAAGGTTTTACCTCATTAATGTTAGCATCACAGACTGGACATACTAGTACAGTTGAGTTATTATTACTTAAAGGTGCTAGTATTGACATGTGTAACAATGAAGGTACTACGTCATTAATGTTAGCATCACAGGACGGACATACTAGTACTGTTGAGTTATTATTACTTAAAGGTGCTAGTATTGACATGTGTAACAATGAAGGTTTAACCTCATTAATGTTAGCATCACAGAATGGACATACTAGTACTGTTGAGTTATTATTACTTAAAGGTGCTAGTATTGACATGTGTAACAATGATGGTACTACGTCATTAATGTTAGCATCATATAATGGACATACTAGTACTGTTGAGTTATTATTACTTAAAGGTGCTAGTGTTGACATGTGTAGCAATAAAGGTTTTACCTCATTAATGTCAGCATCACAGAATGGACATACTAGTACTGTTGAGTTATTATTACTTAAAGGTGCTAGTGTTGACATGTGTAGCAATAAAGGTTTTACCTCATTAATGTCAGCATCACAGAATGGACATACTAGTACTGTTGAGTTATTATTACTTAAAGGTGCTAGTGTTGACATGTGTAGCAATAAAGGTATTACCTCATTAATGTTTGCATCATATAGTGGACATACTAGTACTGTTGAGTTATTATTACGCCACAGTGCTCGTATTGAAAATTGTAATAATTTTGGTAAAAGTGCAATGATGTATGCATCAGAAAATGGTCATGATAATATTGTTGAGTTATTAAAGCGTAAAGGTGCAAAGACATGATTACAAAGAGTTAAATGGCAAAAACGTAAACAGGCGAACCTTATTGCATCTACCGATATTCTTCGTTTAAAGAGAATGTCGGGTTAAAGTTAAATTCTGTCGGGGAAATGTCAATACATTTTAAAGAAGGCAAATGTGGGAACCACGACGAATGAGAACAAAACTCTTTGTCCTCTTGAGCAGAGTTGAGTTGCGCAATAGTGTTTAACGTCCTAGTCAAGAATATTTCACGTATATCAAGATGTCACCAGCTATAGGCAAAAGTGCAGAATTTAGCCTGTGCGTTGCGCTGATGGCAGAATTTAGCCTATGCGTTGCGCTGATGGCATTATACAGCAAGGTGTTTTTTTATCGTGCCAAGAATACCATGACATGGGACCTCGTTTATTTAAAAATATTTACACGTGTAAAATTGTACAAGCAATGAATCATCACTTTTATTTTCAATACAGAAATGAGAAACGCGTTTAAAATTGTACATGTGTTAAATTATCATAATTATTTTCAATACAGAAATTGACACACGTGTAAAATTGTGTATGTATTATTTTAAGTTCCCATCTGAAAGCACCGTGCATGTGACTTACATTTTGTAAATACTGAGTGTTTGCCGAAAGAAGAATCACTACCCACTTTGAAGTCTTGGATCAGACCCCACTGGGGGGTGGGGGGGTGTGGGGGTCGAACTTACGACCTACCACTTACAAAGCCAGCTACCGTAATGCTGACGCCTTCTTAAACATTTTAATCTAACAAAATAATAAAAAATAAAGTAGACTCAGATTCTTATATGGTTTAATTCTTGATAGTATATCATATTTCTATAAAACGGGATAACCAGATCCCATTTGTAAACCTGGTTTATGGTTGATGTCCCAAGTTTGTATTAGGATTGTCTGCCCTTGAATAGCAAACGAACAAACTTTATTTGGATTTGTCAATGCGCACAGCGTGTAGATGGATAGGTCAAACTCTGGGCTTACACCGATAAAAAACGACCCTTTGGTTTTCATTTTGCCATCCCATTGAAACTTCGCTGCGACAATGTTGGGCTGTAACATGAATACATAACTAAATAAAATTGATTAAATAATTAGGCTGTAACATAAATAAATAATTAATTTATCAATAAATAAGTAAACAAATAAATATAAAAGAATAAATCAATAAAGTGAAATAAACATTAACTGAATAAAGTAAGATAGATAAATAAATAAAATAAATCAATAAAATAAAGTGATATCAATATTGATAAACAAAAAAAAGTAAATTAAAATAAATAAAGTAAATCAAAATAAAATGAAAATAAATAAACTGTAAACTTGTGAATAAATTTAAAAAAAAATAAACATATATTTCCAATGTTTTAACAAATGGCTGAATATAAACAAAAGATATGAATGATTGCTTAGAGTTTGTTGACAGTTGACGTGAAAGGTTAGACTCGTCTTGTTATCGTTTTCAGCTTCAAGATAATTTCTCAATTCATTAATAGAAAATCATTCTTTAACTGAGAATTTCTTTGACTTAAATTTGACAATATTTTATTTAATTGTACTACAAATACAAAATTTAAATAAATTTAGAATAATTGGTGGATGACTTTCGCCATTGTGCTTGTCATAATTACAGTTCTAGTTCTTAATATATTCGTTATTTAAGAAATGTCATTCTGATCATAGTATTTCAAGGGCAATGCAAGATAGGGTGGCGCGTGCCAAGTTCGATAAATGGAGAAATCCTTTATTTTGAATTTGGTACACGCCACACTATCTTGCATTACCCCTTGAAATACCATGGGCAGAAATGTCATTTTTTATATTTACAATTCTTTCTTTTGAACAAATGTTTTAATTTGTCTTAACCCTTGGCGCTTTGTCTTTCATACCTGCTCATGTGAGATTGCGAGATCGGCGAACCTCACATGACCATGTGACCTCTTGTGTAGGACATGACATAATATTGCGGGAAAATTGATACACATCAAAGGTCATGACCCCTATCGTCTTGTAATTATTATTCCACCACAATTTAGTATTATTATTATTATTACTTTTTCTATTATGCAATTAATCATACACCTTCCTTAGATGTTTAAGTTTTTTAAGATATAGGAGACTGATAATATTAGAGATAATCTCTAGTTCCAGAATCCTATCAATTTATTATTTGTTATCTTGTTTCTTATATGTATTATATTTACTTGAATAAATATTGTTTAAACTAAATATGTATTACGGAGATTTGTTTGTAGGAAACACAGGCGTTTGTTTTGTCTACATCATGGGAAACATGCATTCCCTATGTTTTAACGACTAATTTACAGTCAAACCTGTCTATAAAGGCCACCCAAGGGAACCAGTAAAAGTGGCTTCTATGAGCAGGTGGCCTTTATATACAGGTTCAAACAAAATTAATAAACAGTTGGGATACAATTCTACTGGCCTTTATAAGCAGGTGGCCTTTAAGGCAGTTTGGACTATAATTAAATTCTAAATAATAATACTGAAGTTAATTGCTGTTATACGCACAAGTAATTTTTTCACTTATATCGAATCGGTCAGTTCGGAAAATGTTGAGGAAACCGGAGAGCCCGGGGAAAACCACCGACTTTCGGCAAGGGAACTGACAAAATTTCTCACACTAGGATCTGTTCTGAATCGGATTTGAACCTTAGCGGTGTGAGGAGCTTTGATCCGTAAGCGAGGGCGCTTTAAGTACTACTCGCTTAGACCACACGGCCACCAAAGCTGCATATCCCTAAAAAGCGTTAATGTAAAATAGTGACATATATAGAATTTTACCTCCTGGCTTGATATATAGCCATAGTAATTAAGGCGGTTGTTCTTCTCTTCCATATAAAATTGTATCCAGTTGTGGAAGCCAGACACTGTTGATTTTTGCTCCCCGACAAGCACGTGTTCGAACCCACTGCTATCTAACACAGCACTTGAACTTGATCTCGAATACAAGTTAAACCAAAGCTCCATCAGTTGTTCTCGGAAATTTGTCCCGTTAGAGGTGTAACCTAAAATAAGCACAGACTGGTTGATTTTGTTTTTAACATTATATGGTGCTTTATTCACATCCTGTACCTCAAATTACCATGGATATATTTGACGTCCCATAGAGACGGGTGTTGCTAGCTAAACAATAGAGCACCCGACGACTTTATGAAACTGGATATATTTGACGTCCCATAGAGACGGGTGTTGCTAGCTAAACAATAGAGCACCCGACGACTTTATGAAACTGGATATATTTGACGTCCCATAGAGACGGGTGTTGCTAGCTAAACAATAGAGCACCCGACGACTTTATGAAACTGGATATATTTGACGTCCCATAGAGACGGGTGTTGCTAGCTAAACAATAGAGCACCCGACGACTTTATGAAACTGGATATATTTGACGTCCCATAGAGACGGGTGTTGCTAGCTAAACAATAGAGCACCCGACGACTTTATGAAACTGGATATATTTGACGTCCCATAGAGACGGGTGTTGCTAGCTTAACAATAGAGCACCCGATGACTTTATGAAACTGGATATATTTGACGTCTCATAGACGGGTGTTGCTAGCTAAACAATAGAGCACCCGATGACTTTATGAAACTGGATATATTTGACGTCCCATAGAGACGGGTGTTGCTAGCTAAACAATAGAGCACCCGACGACTTTATGAAACTGGATATATTTGACGTCCCATAGAGACGGGTGTTGCTAGCTAAACAATAGAGCACCCGACGACTTTATGAAACTGGATATATTTGACGTCCCATAGAGACGGGTGTTGCTAGCTAAACAATAGAGCACCCGACGACTTTATGAAACTGGATATATTTGACGTCCCATAGAGACGGGTGTTGCTAGCTAAACAATAGAGCACCCGACGACTTTATGAAACTGGATATATTTGACGTCCCATAGAGACGGGTGTTGCTAGCTTAACAATAGAGCACCCGATGACTTTATGAAACTGGATATATTTGACGTCTCATAGAGACGGGTGTTGCTAGCTAAACAATAGAGCACCCGATGACTTTATGAAACTGGATAAATTTGACGTCCCATAGAGACGGGTGTTGCTAGCTAAACAATAGAGCACCCGACGACTTTATGAAACTGGATATATTTGACGTCCCATAGAGACGGGTGTTGCTAGCTAAACAATAGAGCACCCGACGACTTTATGAAACTGGATATATTTGACGTCCCATAGAGACGAGTGTTGCTAGCTAAACAATACAGCACCCGACGACTTTATGAAACTGGATATATTTGACGTCCCATAGAGACGAGTGTTGCTAGCTAAACAATAGAGCACCCGACGACTTTATGAAACTGGATATTTGACGTCCCATAGAGACGGGTGTTGCTAGCTAAACAATAGAGCACCCGACGACTTTATGAAACTGGATATATTTGACGTCCCATAGAGACGGGTGTTGCTAGCTAAACAATAGAGCACCCGACGACTTTATGAAACTGGATATATTTGACGTCCCATAGAGACGGGTGTTGCTAGCTAAACAATAGAGCACCCGACGACTTTATGAAACTGGATATATTTGACGTCTCATAGAGACGGGTGTTGCTAGCTAAACAATAGAGCACCCGACGACTTTATGAAACTGGATATATTTGACGTCTCATAGAGACGGGTGTTGCTAGCTAAACAATAGAGCACCCGACGACTTTATGAAACTGGATATATTTGACGTCCCACAGTTCCATGTTCCTTTCATTCCCATTTTCTATCACACACGTTCAAGATGTAGCTAGATAAAAACGATGTGATTACCTTTCCGGAGCCCCCAGCCTCATTACACTGGTTAGTTCCATGTTCGTTTCATTCTAAATTTTGATTACACACGTGGTGGGGTGTAGCTAGCTAAATAGGCGATGCATACTCTTCGCACCCGGCCTCACTTCGCTAGATGACGTATTAAACTAGCATTTGCTAGTTATCAAAGTTTTTGGAATTGTGATTTAAACATGCATTTGTTCGTAAGTTTTTGATTCTGGATTTCTTCACTGTAACCAGCTATTGGTGGTGACGTGTGATATGCGTTCAGTGCAATGAACAGATGTCAGCGATATCCATCTGTCTCATAGTTCAACTAAAGAACCGTCTCTTCATACAGACCACTGGTCTTATGTCTCATTCCAACAACAATGAAACTACATGTATATCAGAACCACCTGTCCGTATATAAAGACCACCTGTCCGTATATAAAGACCAACAGTCCGTATATAAAGATCACCTGGCCGTATATAAAGACCACCTGTTTAATTATAAAAATCACTTGTCCGTATATAAAAATCACTTGTCCGAACATAAAGACCACCTGTTCAATTATTAAAACCACTTGTCCGTATATAAAGACCACCTGTCTGTACATAAAGATCACCTGTTCAATTATAAAAACCAGTTGTCCGCATATAAAGACCACCTGTTCAATTATAAAAACCAGTTGTCCGCATATAAATACCACCTGTCCATATATAAAGACCACTGTCCGTATAAAGACCACCTGTCCGTATATAAAGACAACTTGTCCGTATATAAAGACCACTGTCCGTATATAAAGACCACATGTCCGTATATAAAGACCTCTGTCTGTATATAAAGACCACTGTCCGTATATAAAGACCACCTGTCCGTATATAAAGACCACCTACCCGTATATAAAAACCACCTGTCCGTATATAGACAACTTGTCCGTATATAAAGACCACTGTCCGTATATAAAGACCACTGTCCGTATATAAAGACCACATGTCCGTATATAAAGACCACTGTCTGTATATATAGACCACATGTCCGTATATAAAGACCACTGTCTGTATATATAGACCACATGTCCGTATATAAAGACCACTGTCTGTATATATAGACCACCTACCCGTATATAAAAACGACCTGTCCGTATATAAAGACAACTTGTCCGTATATAAAGACCACTGTCCGTATATAAAGACCACTGTCCGTATATAAAGACCACATGTCCGTATATAAAGACCACTGTCTGTATATATAGACCATTGTCCGTATATAAAGACAACCTGTCCGTATATAATGACCACCTACCCGTATATAAAAACCACCTGTCCGTATATAAAGACAACTTGTCCGTATATAAAGACCACTGTCCGTATATAAAGACCACTGTCCGTATATAAAGACCACATGTCCGTATATAAAGATCACTGTCTGTATATATAGACCACATGTCCGTATATAAAGACCACTGTCTGTATATATAGACCACATGTCCGTATATAAAGACCACTGTCTGTATATATAGACCACCTACCCGTATATAAAAACCACCTGTCCGTATATAAAGACAACTTGTCCGTATATAAAGACCACTGTCCGTATATAAAGACCACTGTCCGTATATAAAGACCACATGTCCGTATATAAAGACCACTGTCTGTATATATAGACCACTGTCCGTATATAAAGACAACCTGTCCGTATATAAAGACCACCTACCCGTATATAAAAACCACCTGTCCGAACATAAAGACCACCTGTAAAAAGACCATTTACTCGTATATAAAGACAAATTGTCCGTATACAAAGACCATTTACCCGTATATAAAGACAACTTGTCGGTATATAAAAACCACCTGTTTATAAAAGCTAATGATTAAAAGCTCATTTGTGTTTTCCTTTCAAGTAAAAATCAATTACAGTCAGTAATTCAGTAGAATTTTTAATAGTGGCCTTTATGGGCAGGTGGCCCTTATTATATACAGTTTAAATAGTATGAATGAAGACTGATGAGGATAAAATTTTACTGACCTTTTAAAGCAGGTGCTCATTATAGAGGTAGCCTTTATGACAGATTTGACTGTACATAAAGACCACCTTGTTGCTTATTTAAGGTTGATCTGCTAATATTTCAACCAAAACAAACTTCTTTTGTCACCCTTCAAAGAAATTTCTCGCATAGCAATTGGTTAACTTGTCGGAGTAGATAGAGCCATGTTCGAAAATCTGCCGGCTCAGAGCACATCTTTAACAGGGTACATGGGCCGTGTAACATACCAAAACAAACCAGTCCATGTCCAAATCACCATCCAAAAGCAAATCAAAAACACCCAAACACCAGTCCATGTCCAAATCACCGTCCAAAAGCAAAGTAAAAACAAACGAACCAGTCCATGTCCAAATCACCATCCAAAAGCACAGTAGAAACAAACGAACCAGTCCATGTCGAAATCTCTATCCAAGAGCAAAGTAAAAACAAGCATACCAGTCCATTTCCAAATCACCATCCAAAAGCAAAGTAAAAACAAACATACCAGTCCATTTCCAAATCACCATCAAAAATCAAAGTAAAAACAAACATACCAATCCAAGTTCAAATAACAATTCCAAAGCAAAGTTAAAACTAAAATATTAGGGAAACACGACAACTTCGACCAGTGAAGTGAGGCCGGCTGCTCCGGAAGAGTAAGCACCATTTGTTTAGCTGGATACACACGAACCATATCTGACTGAAGGAAGTGTTTCAGATTCTCATCAATGAAGACGTAATATCCCCTTTTGAACGCATAAAAGGAGGTACGCTGATATTAGCTGTTTATAAAATTTAGACATTGTAATGTTTATTTTATACTTACGATTGTGAACGACCTGATAACCTAAAGTTATTATTTTTATTGTACATTTGATCAGGTTTTTTATACACCAACGGGTTTGTTTAATCTGCAGTTAAGACACGAAAGAATTTTACCACCTACCCCACCCACCCACCCCCGCTTTTGATACTGATTATACAACTTTATAAATAGTGTCAAGGGTAGAAGTTCCTTCCATAGATTTTAGGTAAAATGAAAGGAAAACATGTTTGTCTCTGTACCTATCATTGGTTAAGAGGTAATAATATGCAAGTGACGTGACAGTTTGTCTTGGTATCTACCATTGGTTAAGAGGTAATAATATGCATGTGACGTGACAGTTTGTCTCTGTACCTACCATTGGTTAAGAGGTAATAATATGCAAGTGACGTGACAGTTTGTCTCTGTAGCTACTATTGGTTAAGAGGAAATAATATGCAAGTGACATGACAGTTTGTCTTGGTAACTACCATTGTTTAAGAGGTATTAATATGCAAGTGATGTGACAGTTTGTCTTGGTATCTACCATTGGTTAAGAGGTAATGATATGCAAGTGCCATGATTGTTTGTCTTGGTAACTATCATTGGTTAAGAGGTATTAATATGCAAATGACATGACTTTTTGTCTTGGTACCTACCATTGGTAAAGAGGTAATGATATGCAAGTGACATGACCTCTGTCTGAATTGCAGCATCCAAAAATGAATGAATTTCTGCTTGTTCATCTGGAGTGTTATCTTCGCTTTGACCAATGACAGGATTGTAATTATTAAGAAGAGCTATAAATTTGTAATACGTGTTTGTTTGGTTGTGGAACAAGGTTTCATCCACACTAGTAAAGAATCTAAATAGAATAGAAAAATAATAGACGAAATTAGTTTGTAAAATACACGCTCTTATATGCACGCACACACACACACACGCACGCAAGCACACACACATATTCACACACACACACACACACACACACACACACACACACACACACACACACACACACACCAGCAACAACATCAAATCACACACAGAAGATTAGAAAAGAGAAATATTGATTGATTGGTTGGTTTTTTTTATCCCGAAACAACTTTAAAACACTGTCGTGTACGACATGCATTTCCAATCGCTGGAACAGTCATTTAATGACGTCACGCGTATAGGCAAACGCAAGCAGTGAGTGACGTCACATAAACACTTATAATAACCATTTTGTCCCAAACGAAGTTTAACACATATAAATACATCCATATATATAATAAAGAATGAAGGCAAGCTTTACATATTATTTTATTTGTTTTATTGCTAGATATCAAATAAAAAACAAACATACTAATCCATGTCCGAATGACAATCTTGAAGCAAAGTAAAAACAAAAATACTAATCCATGTCAGAATGACAATCTTGAAGCAAAGTAAAAACAAACATACTAATCCATGTCAGAATGACAATCTTGAAGCAAAGTAAAAACAAACATACTAATCCATGTCAGAATGACAATCTTGAAGCAAAGTAAAAACAAACATACTAATCCATGTCAGAATGACAATCTTGAAGCAAAGTAAAAACAAACATACTAATCCATGTCCGAATGACAATCTTGAAGCAAAGTAAAAACAAACATACTAATCCATGTCCGAATGACAATCTTGAAGCAAAGTAAAAACAAACATACTAATCCATGTCCGAATGACAATCCAGAAGCAAAGTAAAAACAAACATACTAATCCATGTCCGAATGACAATCTTGAAGCAAAGTAAAAACAAACATACTAATCCATGTCCGAATGACAATCCAGAAACAAAGAAAACACAACCATACTAATCCATGTCAGAATGATAATCTTGAAGCAAAATAAAAACAAACATACTAATCCATGTCCGAATGACAATCCAGAAACAAAGTAAAAACAACCATACAAATCCATGTCCGAATGACAATCTTGAAGCAAAGTAAAAACAAACATACTAATCCATGTCCGAATGACAATCCAGAAACAAAGTAAAAACAACCATACAAATCCATGTCAGAATGACAATCTTGAAGCAAAGTAAAAACAAACATACTAATCCATGTCCGAATGACAATCCAGAAACAAAGTAAAAACAACCACACTAATCCATGTCAGAATGATAATCTTGAAGCAAAGTAAAAACAAACATACTAATCCATGTCCGAATGACAATCCAGAAGCAAAGTAAAAACAAACATACTAATCCATGTCAGAATGACAATCTTGAAGCAAAGTAAAACAAACATACTAATCCATGTCCGAATGACAATCCAGAAGCAAAACAAAAACAAACATACTAATCCATGTCCGAATGACAATCTTGAAGCAAAGTAAAAACAAACATACTAATCCATGTCCGAATCACAATCCAGAAGCAAAGCGAAAACAAACATACCAATCCATGTCAGAATGACAATCTTGAAGCAAAGTAAAAACAAACATACTAATCCATGTCCGAATGACAATCCAGAAGCAAAGTAAAAACAAACACACTAATCCATGTCCGAATGACAATCCAGAAGCAAATTAAAAACAAACATACTAATCCATGTCCGAATGACAATCCAGAAGTCAAAAACAAACATACTAATCCATGTCTGAATGACAATCTTGAAGCAAAGTAAAAACTTTGGAACTGGCAAGTCAGGTTAGACACGTGAACTTCCACCGGGGAAATGAGGCCGGGTGTTCAGCAAGGGTAAGCACCTAAACTAGTAAATGACGTCACAAATTGTGCTCGTAATCCGTATGTTAAGTACTCACCTAGACGAAGCAACATCATTTGTTCCAGACGTAGTTGTCTTCCCTTGATAGTTCATAGTAATTCCTGTGATTCTTTTGTCTGCAGTCCACATAGCTTGAGCGACACAACTCAAGTCACATACATTTGAAACTGAGAGAGAAAAAAAAAACACTTGAATAATGTAGCCTTATGTGATCAGACCGCCGATTCACAATTAGCTTAAATTTTCCTTAACCTAAATCTTAAAATTACCAAAATTTGATTTATTTAAGTTAAGGTAAATCTTAGTTAAGAAATGACTATGAAGCCGGGCTCTGTAGTGGCCAAGCTAAGCCAGAAATAAAACATTTAATATTATTCCTAATCAGAACGTGTAAGACTAAGAAAGGGATCTGTACTGGCCCCCAGTTTCACCAATCATTTCTTGAATAAGATTTTCTTTTAACTCAAATCCGTCAAATTTGACAAATTTTGCCATAATTACAACTACATAGTTTAAACAAAATCAAAATATAGGTGTAATAAAATTCATGAAATCTTAAAAACTAACCAAATTATTCATATTTCAAATTTTCCAGATTTAAATAAAGAAAACAAATCTTGGTAAAGTAATAATTTTGAAACTGCGGCTTAGACATGTGGTAACCATGTAGTTTGCTTCTCTGCTTCAATTTGTATAATGTTCGAAATCGTTTTATAAACTTGTAACTTTTTGATAAGAATTGTTTTATACAACGGAGCAAGCTCCTTTGTTGTAAATTATTGGACGTTACATGATCTATTTAACATTGAACCCTTTGATAAAGACCGAATGTCATTACATGAAGTATTTAACATGGGACCCTTTGACTAAGTCCGAATGTCGTTACATGATCTAACATGGGACCCTTTGACTAAGTCCGAATGTCGTTACATGACCTATTTAACATGGGACCCTTTGACAAAGTCCGAATGCCGTTACATGAACTATTTAACATGGGACCCTTTGACTAAGTCCGAATGCCGTTACATGATCTATTTAACATGGGATCCATTTGGCAAAATCCGAAAGCATGATCTATTTAACATGGGACTTTCGGAAAAGTCGAAATGTCGTTACATCATCTATGAAACAGAGACCGTTTGACAAAGTCGGAATGCCGTTACATGATCTATTTAACATGGGGCCCTTTGACAAAGTCCGAATGTCATTACATGATCTATTTAACATGGGACCCTTTGAAAGTCGAATGTCGTTACATGATCTATTTAACATAGGACCTTTGACAAAGTCCGAATGTCGTTACATGATCTATTTAACATGGGACCTTTGATTAAGTCCGAATGCCGTTTATGTTCTAATTAACATGGGATCCTTTGACTAAGTCCGAATGCCGTTACATGATCTTTTTAACAGGACCCTTTGACAAAGTCCGAATGCCGTTACATGATCTATTTAACATGGGACTCTTTGACAAAGTCCGAATGTCGTTATATGACCTATTTAACATGGGACACTTTGACAAAGTCCGAATGCCGTTACATGATCTTTAACATGGGACCCTTTGACAAAGTCCGAATGTCGTTATATGACCTATTTAACATGGGCCCTTTGACAAAGTCCGAATCGTTATATGATCTATTTAACATGGGACCTTTGACAAAGTCCGAATGCCGTTACATGATCTATTTAACATGGGCCCTTTGACAAAGTCCGAATGCCGTTACATGATCTATTTAACATAGCCCTTTGACAAAGTCCGAATGCCGTTACATGATCTATTTAACATGGGCCCTTTGACAAAGTCCGAATGCCGTTACATGATCTATTTAACATGGGACCCTTTGACAAATCCGAATGCCGTTACATGATCTATTTACATAGACACTTTGACAAAGTCCTAATGCCGTTATATGATCTATTTAACATGGGACTTTGACAAAGTCCGAATGTCGTTATATGACCTATTTAACATGGGACCCTTTGCATAATCCAATGCCGTTATGATTATTTAACATGGAACCTTTGCATAAGTCCCAATGCCGTTACATGATCTATTTAACATGGGACCCTTTGACTAAGTCCGAATGTCGTTATATGACCTATTTAACATGGGACCCTTTGACTAAGTCCGAATGTCGTTACATGACCTATTTAACATGGAATTCTTTGATGAAGTCCGAATGTCGTTACATGATCTATTTAACATGGAATTCTTTGATGAAGTCCGAATGTCGTTACATGATCTATTTTACATAGAACCCTTTGACAAACCAACAATGTCGTTACATGATCTATTTTACATAGAACCCTTTGACAAACCAACAATGTCGTTACATGATCTATTTAACATGGGACCCTTTGACAAAGTCCAAATGTCGTTACATGACCTATTTAACATGGGACACTTTGACAAAGTCCGAATGTCGTTACATGACCTATTTAACATGGGACACTATGACAACGTCCGAATACCATTAAATGCCCTATTTAACATGGGACACTTTGACAACATCCGAATGTCGTTACATGGCCTATTTAACATGGGACACTTTGACAAAGTCCGATGTCATTACATGGCCTATTTAACATGGAACACTTTGACAAAGTCCGAATGTTGTTACATGGCCTATTTAACATGGAACCCTTTGACAAAGTCCGAATGTCGTTACATGGCCTATTTAACATGGGACACTTTGACAAATTCCGAATGTCGTTACATGGCCTATTTAACATGGGACACTTTGACAAAGTCCGAATGTCGTTACATGATCTATTTAACATGGAACCCTTTGACAAAGTTCGAATGTCGTTACATGATCTATTTAACATGGGACCCTTTGACTAAATCCGAATGTCGTTACATGATCTATTTAACATGGAACCTTTGACAAAGTCCGAATGTCGTTACATGATCTATTTAACATGGGACCCTTTGACTAAGTCCGAATGTCGTTACATGATCTATTTAACATGGGACCCTTTGACTAAGTCCGAATGTCGTTACATGGCCTATTAAACATGGGACACTTTGACAAAGTCCGAATGTCGTTACATGATCTATTTAACATGGGACACTTTGACAAAGTCCGAATGTCGTTACATGATCTATTTAACATGGGACCCTTTGACTAAGTCGAATGACGTTATATGATCTATTTAACATGGGACCCTTTGACTAAGTCGAATGCCGTTATATGATCTATTTAACAGGGACCCTTTGACTAAGTCCGAATGTCGTTACATGATCTATTTAACATGGGACCCTTTGACTAAGTCCGAATGTCGTTTCATGATCTATTTAACATGGGACCCTTTGACTAAGTCCGAATGTCGTTACATGATCTATTTAACATGGGACGCTTTGACTAAGTCCGAATGTCGTTACATGATCTATTTGACATGGGACCCTTAGACAAAGTCCGAATGTCGTTACATGATCTATTTAACAGGGACCCTTTAAAAAGTCCGTATGTCATTACATGATCTATTTAACATGGAACCCTTTGACTAAGTCCGAATGTCGTTACATGATCTATTTTACATGGGACCCTTAGACAAAGTCCGAATGTCGTTACATGATCTATTTAAGATGGAACCCTTTGACTAAGTCCGTATGTCGTTACATGATCTATTTAACAGGTACCCTTTAAAAAGTCCGTGTGTCATTACATGATCTATTTAACATTGGACCCTTTGACTAAGTCTGAATGCCGTTATATGATCTATTTAACATTGGACCCTTTGACTAAGTCCGAATGCCGTTATATGATCTATTCAACATGGGACTCTTTGACAAAGTCCGAATGCCGTTATATGACCGATTTAACATGGGACCCTTTGACTAAGTCTGAATGCCGTTATATGATCTATATAACATGGGACCCTTTGACAAAGTCCGAATGCCGTTGTATGACCTATTCAACATGGGACCCTTTGACAAAGTCCGAATGCCGTTATATGATCTATTCAACATGGGACCCTTTGACTAAGTCTGAATGCCGCTATATGACCTATTTAACACGGGACCCTTTGAGTAAGTCTGAATGTCGTTACATGATCTATTTAACATGGAACCCTTTGACTCAGTCCGAATGTCGTTACATGATCTATTTAACATGGGACCCTTTGACTAAGTCCGAATGCCGTTACATGATCTATTTAACATGGGACCTTTCGGCAAAGTCGAAATGCCGTTACATGATCTATTTAACAGGGACCCTTTGGGTAAAGTCCGAAAGCAAGATCTATTTAACATGGGATCATTCGGCAAAGTCGGAATACCGTTATATGATCTATTTAACAGGGATCGTTTGACAAAGTCGGAATGCCGTTACATGATCTATTTAACAGGGATCGTTTGACAAAGTCGGAATGCCGTTACATGGTCTATTTAACAGGGATCGTTTGATAAAGTCGGAATGCCGTTACATGATCTATTTAACAGGGATCGTTTGACAAAGTCGGAATGTCGTTACATGATCTATTTAACAGGGATCGTTTGATAAAGTCGGAATGTCGTTACAAAGCCTATTTAACATGGAATTCTTTGATGAAGTCCGAATGTCGTTACATGACCTATTTTACATAGAACCCTTTGACAAAGTCCGAATGTCGTTACATGACCTATTTAACATGGAACCCTTTGACAAAGTCCGAATGTCGTTACATGACCTATTTTACATAGAACCCTTTGACAAACCAACAATGTCGTTACAGGACCTGTTTAACATCGGGCCCTTTGACAAAGTCCAAATGTCGTTACATGACCTATTTAACATGGATCTCTTTGACAAAGTCGAATTGTCGTTACATGGCCTATTTAACATGGATCTCTTTGACAAAGTCGAATTGTCGTTACATGGCCTATTTAACATGGGACACTATGACAAAGTCCGAATACCATTAAATGCCCTATTTAACATGGGACACTTTGACAAAGTCCGAATGTCGTTACATGGCCTATTTATCATGGGACACTTTGACAAAGTCCGAATGTCGTTACATGGCCTATTAAACATGGGACTCTTTGACAAAGTCCGAATGTCGTTACATGATCTATTTAACATGGGACCTTTTGACTAAGTCCGAATGCCGTTATATGATCTATTTAACATGGGACCCTTTGACAAAGTCCGAATGTCTTTTCATGATCTATTTAACATGGGACCCTTTGACTAAGTCCGAATGTCGTTACCACTTTATAGACAAGCCCGAGAATTTCCCTTCGTTCTAGGATGTCAATCAAATTGAACACATAATACTGGGGTGACCATCCACTTCTTAATTTCAATGGAAACACAATTACTTTCTGGCCACATTGTATGAGGTGGACATTCATGCTGATTTATTGCTTAAATGTTGTTACTGTAGTAATTTAATTCATCTCCATTGCCCAAATTAAAAAAAAAAACCTTTTCAAATTTTCTTATTTGAATTTAACAATTTTTAAATCATTGAGGTGTATAGAATTAATTTAAAATGGACAACAAAATAAATGAAATTACGGAAGAAATAAAAAAAAGTCCATAATGTGATTCTATTTTATCTTAATTAATAAAAGAAATTTTGCATTAGAATGTTTGAAAAATTACAAATAATTAAACTATATCAAGCTAATTTGATTACATGGGTGATTATTACCTTATATAACAGGTAGATGCCTGTATAAATACACTTTGAAACAAGAGACACAAATTACCTGTTATGCTCACCTGGCTAGTGAGTGATCTTAATTCGATTAACAATGATTCAAAATATTAAATATTTTAAATACATGTAGTTAGTTACATAATTAAATTTGTTTTGTGATGCTATAGCAATGTATTGTTTGCTTTTTGCAATAAAGTATTATTATTATTATTATTATTATTATTATTATTATTATTATTATTTTTATCTACTTTGTATATTAATATAGTCCTCTGTAGAGTTTAACCTTTTTTACACTTACGCAATTATATCCCCTGTAAAAGTTTATGGGCCATACACTAGAATTTACTCTACTTTTGAATTTTTAGAAAATGATCAGGGTTTGTACAGGCCTGGAAAAGTCTTTAAATCTTGAGGTCTAAAAAGAGGTTTAAAAGAGACCCTAAAAAGACCCTAAAACAAGTGGTTGCAAATAGGCTGATATAAATAAATAATTAATTAATGTTACATTGAAATGTGCAATTTAAAGGTACCTGGCCCAACCAAACGCCCAACTTCAACCTTCCTTTCAAGTGCCATTACTATGGACATGTTTGATTGATTTAGTTGCCTTTGCACCATTTTTTTGGCTAAAATTGTCCTTCTGATTAGGCCTTAAATTTGCAAATAAGACCCTGAAAATACCCTGAAAAGTCCTTAAATTTGGAGTCCAAATATCTGTACGAACCCTGATAATGTATACGGGTACTTTTAAATGCATTATTTTATAAAAAAAATCAAAGTAGCACATGGCATATCCATTTTTCTCCCTAAGATGGTGTCGATGCCGATGTCACTCCTTTTTGAAGCCAAAAATTGTCATCAAAAAAATGAGTCTCTGACTGAAATATTCAACCCCTCGAGTGAGATTTCCTTATCCTACATGGGGTAGATTCTATTAGTCCCAATATCATCATGTTCATTCCATAATTTTACACCCTGCGACATATTTTTATTAAACTAGTTCGAACAAGCCATCACTTGTTTTAGAGGCAACATTTGGCCTAAGTGTCTACAGTTGTTGGCTTCGAGCGTTCACTGACAACTTTGTCGGCTCATGTTACAACAAATAATATCATTATCACTATTGTCTGTCAGACTCAGATTCTTAATTTGCCATGGGAAGCTCTACCTTTCATTGCCGATATTTTATTTGAGGACTCCAGTTTCATGCATCATCCAAGAACTGACATCCTCGATAGCAATGAAACAATTCTTACAAGGAGGTAAGACTCGAAAGGACTTCAATTTGTACCCCATAGTAAAATTTTATTGTTGACCACCGAAAAATCCTAAACATGGAAAAATCAAGCTATTTGTGAACAATTCTGTGCAAATAAAATAAATATATTTAGTGTTTTGGGGTACAAAAGTAGGTTACCTAAACTCCATCACTACACTCCACCATACCTTTTAAAAATGAGGACATTGTGATTGTGTTCTGGAAGACTAGTGTACGATATTGGTTATGAGCTGCCTCACATCTCGCCATTTTTAGTTGAGTTGTAACGAAATTGAACTCGAATTGAATTGAATTGGGGATGGGACAGGCATGCATATGAGAAGGTGGACAGAAATGAGTTTTCTGGACTGTTTTCCCAAATGCCTGTAGATATTGAACTAATATTTGGTATGCGAGTTTCAGTTTTAGTTTTGTTCTGGTTCATTGATTTTTTATGAAATTATCGGACATGGACTTAGAAAACTTTTTCAAATTGCAGTTTCCCATACTTTTTCTAAATGGTTGTAGATACAGTTACAGGTCATAGTTTTATTTTAGTTCACTGATTTTTACAACATTGTATAATGTGAGCTAAAACTAATTTCTGGCTGCCCAAAACTCGTTAATTTTACAAAGGGGAGTCAATAAGTAACAGATCTAGCTGAGATTCTTGCATTGTTCTGTTGCAGCAAAATACATTTAGAAAAATTTACCTCTGCGTTTTTCATGAATGGCGGTTCTCAGTACACTTAAGTTATTTGACTTCTATTGGGTAAAAATTCTAACAAAATAACATCTTTTACGTCCCAAAATACTAAAATCATCACCTTGTGAACAGATGGTTGTGTCTTGAACTTCTTTGGCCTCGGGAACCCAGACCCTACCCATTGACGACTTTGGACTTTATTACCTAGCTCTAGATATTGAATCCAAGTTTCATTTTTACTCACCAGATGCAAAAGAAATCACCCTTTGGTCTAAAACGCTTCAGCAAGGCACTGCATTTTAATGCTTTGGTTGACATTTTTGACCATCGCCAAGAGATTTGCTGTTAACTTAATAGGTGGTGTATGAATGTTAAAATGCTACCATGTGGCATGCTTAATGCCAGCGATATTTATTATTTATGTTAATCATACATGATATAGAATCTGAAATTGCAACTCAACTTGTGCACCCTGTATGGTGCCTACTGATTTCAAGAATTTCAACTATGATTTTTAGCATGCTACAAGCAAGTTGAATGGTCATAGAACATGTTGTAGGTATGTTACTTTGATAAATTTGAAAAAAAAATCAACAAATGAAGTTTGTTTCCTCTAACAACAAAGTTTCGAGCACGTCCTCTGAACATGTGGAGTCATTTTTAATTAAATTTATCATAGAACTTCAATCAACAGTCGTAAAGTGAATTATGTATGATGAAAAATTTAATTTATTTAAGAAATAATATTGTATTCATTCGTAATAATGAATGAGAGTCAGGAATAGCATTGATTCACAGTTCATGTTAAATATGCTATTCCTGACTATCTTCATCATGTCAAATGAATACACTCAAATACAATGTTATTTCTTGTATTTTAAATCATGAGAATTATTGTTAGCAAGTCAGAAACGTTAAACTATCGCTACAATTATTATATTGGCATCATCTTATAGTTAAAATTATGTAATCAGAGATCATGACCCATACCGTATTCATGAGCAACTGAATGCCAGCAAAAACAAAATTAATTGTTACATCTAGAGAAGGTCATTTCGAATTGTAAATATATGTAAGAGAAAAGATTTCTTCTTTTGGTTAAGTCATTCAGGGTTTTCTGTTGAACACATTTTGCCACTCTCTTTGGTGTATAATCAAAACTCTGATTTAGGTATATCGCAGGATTACACTAAATCCGCGAAAGGGAATACAAAATTTCAATTTACATTTTTACATTGTGCTTTTTTGCATTTTTGGTGCCATTTTTTATATCAAAAACATCCCATGACTATATTAATTCACTTTACAAAATGAATATTGTATAAAGGATAATCAATTTATTTAATAGAATAAATGGATGGGCATTAGTTACACTTTGTATTGTGCAAAAGACAACATACTGAAACCATGTCCCACATCTCAGTGCTTCAGTACTTTGATTACTTTGATTTTCTGTTGAGGGAAAAATGAATTTAAGTTTCAGTTGTATGATCTTGTCACAGGTTAATGTACCGTTATTGAAGTTTAAAACTCGTCTTTTCTGTGTGAATCTTCAGTGATGTTACACTGGTCAGTTTTAATGTTGACTTTCACCACAGGAGATGACCCAATGGTTTTTTAATTGTCCCGAAGGTTGGTTAAAAGGATCAATTTAATGTAGCATGAAATGACCATTTCTCCGCCCCTTTTTGAGAATCCGGGCTTGTCTATAAAGTGTTACATGATCTATTTAACATGGGACGCTTTGACTAAGTCCGAATGCCGTTACATGATCTATTTAACAGGGAACCTTTTTACTAAGTCTGAATGCCGTTATATGATCTATTAAACATGGGACCCTTTGACAAAGTCCGAATGACATTACATGATCTATTTAACATGGGACCCTTTGACTAAGTCCGAATGTCGTTACATGATCTATTTAACATTGGACCCTTAGACAAAGTCCGAATGTCGTTACATGATCTATTTAACAGGGACCCTTTAAAAAGTCCGTATGTCATTACATGATCTATTTAACATGGAACCCTTTGACTAAGTCCGAATGTCGTTACATGATCTATTTAACATGGGACCCTTAGACAAAGTCCGAATGTCGTTACATAATCTATTTAACAGGGACCCTTTAAAAAGTCCGTATGTCATTACATGATCTATTTAACATGGAACCCTTTGACTAAGTCCGAATGTCGTTACATGATCTATTTCACATGGGACCCTTAGACAAAGTCCGAATGTCGTTACATGATCTATTTAACATGGAACCCTTTGACTAAGTTCGAATGTCGTTACATGATCTATTTAACAGGGACCCTTTAAAAAGTCCGTATGTCATTACATGATCTATTTAACATTGGACCCTTTGACTAAGACTGAATGCCGTTATATGACCTATTTAACATGGGACCCTTTGACTAAGTCTGAATGCCGTTATATGATCTATTCAACATGGGACCCTTTGACAAAGTCCGAATGCCGTTATATGACCTATTCAAAATGGGACCCTTTGACAAAGTCCGAATGCCGTTATATGATCTATTCAACATGGGACCCTTTGACAAAGTCCGAATGCCGTTATATGACCTATTCAAAATGGGACCCTTTGACAAAGTCCGAATGCCGTTATATGATCTATTCAACATGGGACCCTTTGACTAAGTCTGAATGCCGCTATATGACCTATTTAACATGGAACCCTTTGACTAAGTCCGAATGTCGTTACATGATCTATTTAACATCGGACCCTTTGACTAAGTCCGAATGCCGTTACATGATCTATTTAACATGGGACCTTTCGTTAAAGTCGAAATGCCGTTACGTGATCTATTTAACAGGGACCCTTTGGGTAAAGTCCGAAAGCAAGATCTATTTAACATGGGATCATTCGGCAAAGTCGGAATACCGTTATATGATCTATTTAACAGGGATCGTTTGACAAAGTCGGAATGCCGTTACATGATCTATTTAACAGGGATCGTTTGATAAAGTCGGAATGTCGTTACATAGCCTATTTAACATGGAATTCTTTGATGAAGTCCGAATGTCGTTACATGACCTATTTTACATAGAACCCTTTGACAAACCAACAATGTCATTACAGGACCTGTTTTTAACATGGGGCCCTTTGACAAAGTCCAAATGTCGTTACATGGCCTATTTAACATGGGACACTATGACAACGTCCGAATGTCGTTACATGGCCTATTTATCATGGGACACTTTGACAAAGTCCGAATGTCGTTACATGGCCTATTTAACATGGGACACTTTGACAAAGTCCGAATGTCGTTACATGGCCTATTTATCATGGGACACTTTGACAAAGTCCGAATGTCGTTACATGGCCTATTTAACATGGGACCCTTTGACAAGGTCGGAATGTCGTTACATGGCCTATTTAACATGAAACCCTTTGACAAAGTCCGAATGTCGTTACATGACCTATTTAACACGGGACCCTTTGACAAAGTCCGAATGTCGTTACATGGCCTATTTAACATGGGACCCTTTGACAAAGTCCAAATGTCGTTACATGACCTATTTAACATGGAACCCTTTGACAAACCACTAATGTCATTACAGGACCTGTTTAACATGGAACCCCTTGACAAAGTCCGAATGTCGTTACATGACCTATTTAACATGGAACCCTTTGACAAACCAACAATGTCGTTACATGACCTATTCAACATGGAACCTTTTGACAAACCAACAATGTCGTTACATGACCTGTTTAACATGGAACCCTTTGACAAACCAACAATGTCGTTACCTGACCTGTTTAACATGGAACCCTTTGACAAACCAAAATGTCGTTACATGACCTGTTTAACATGGAACCCTTTGACAAAGTCCGAATGTCGTTACATGACCTATTTTACGTAGAACCCTTTGACAAACCAACAATGTCGTTACAGGACCTGTTTAACTTGGAACCCCTTGACAAAGTCCGAATGTCGTTACATGACCTATTTAACATGGAACCCTTTGACAAACCAACAATGTCGTTACAGGACCTGTTTAACATGGGGCCCTTTGACAAAGTCCAAATGTCGTTACATGACCTATTTAACATGGAACCCTTTGACAAACCAACAATGTCATTACAGAACCTGTTTATCATGGGGCCCTTTGACAAAGTCCAAATGTCGTTACATGACCTATTTAACATGGAACCCTTTGACAAAGTCGAATTGTCGTTACATGGCCTATTTAACATGGGACACTTTGACAACGTCCGAATACCATTAAATGCCCTATTTAACATTGGACACTTTGACAAAGTCCGAATGTCGTTACATGGCCTATTTAACATGGGACCCTTTGACAAAGTCCGAATGTCGTTACATGGCCTATTTAACATGGGACCCTTTGACAAAGTCCGAATGTCGTTACATGATCTATTTAACATCGGACCCTTTGACTAAGTCCGAATGCCGTTATATGGCCTATTTAACATGGGACCTTTCGGCAAAGTCGAAATGCCGTTACATGATCTATTTAACAGGGACCCTTTGGGTAAAGTCCGAAGCAAGATCTATTTAACATGGGATCATTCGGCAAAGTCGGAATACCGTTATATGATCTATTTAACAGGGATCGTTTGACAAAGTCGGAATGCCGTTACATGATCTATTTAACAGGGATCGTTTGATAAAGTCGGAATGTCGTTACATAGCCTATTTAACATGGAATTCTTTGATGAAGTCCGAATGTCGTTACATGACCTATTTTACATAGAACCCTTTGACAAACCAACAATGTCATTACAGGACCTGTTTAACATGGGGCCCTTTGACAAAGTCCAAATGTCGTTACATGACCTATTTAACATGGATCCCTTTGACAAAGTCGAATTGTCGTTACATGGCCTATTTAACATGGGACACTATGACAACGTCCGAATGTCGTTACATGGCCTATTTATCATGGGACACTTTGACAAAGTCCGAATGTCGTTACATGGCCTATTTAACATGGGACACTTTGACAAAGTCCGAATGTCGTTACATGGCCTATTTATCAAGGGACACTTTGACAAAGTCCGAATGTCGTTACATGGCCTATTTAACATGGGACCCTTTGACAAGGTCGGAATGTCGTTACATGGCCTATTTAACATGAAACCCTTTGACAAAGTCCGAATGTCGTTACATGACCTATTTAACATGGGACCCTTTGACAAAGTCCGAATGTCGTTACATGGCCTATTTAACATGGGACCCTTTGACAAAGTCCAAATGTCGTTACATGACCTATTTAACATGGAACCCTTTGACAAACCAACAATGTCATTACAGGACCTGTTTAACATGGAACCCCTTGACAAAGTCCGAATGTCGTTACATGACCTATTTAACATGGAACCCTTTGACAAACCAACAATGTCGTTACATGACCTATTCAACATGGAACCTTTTGACAAACCAACAATGTCGTTACATGACCTGTTTAACATGGAACCCTTTGACAAACCAACAATGTCGTTACCTGACCTGTTTAACATGGAACCCTTTGACAAACCAACAATGTCGTTACATGACCTGTTTCACATGGAACCCTTTGACAAAGTCCGAATGTCGTTACATGACCTATTTTACGTAGAACCCTTTGACAAACCAACAATGTCGTTACAGGACCTGTTTAACTTGGAACCCCTTGACAAAGTCCGAATGTCGTTACATGACCTATTTAACATGGAACCCTTTGACAAACCAACAATGTCGTTACAGGACCTGTTTAACATGGGGCCCTTTGACAAAGTCCAAATGTCGTTACATGACCTATTTAACATGGAACCCTTTGACAAACCAACAATGTCATTACAGAACCTGTTTATCATGGGGCCCTTTGACAAAGTCCAAATGTCATTACATGACCTATTTAACATGGAACCCTTTGACAAAGTCGAATTGTCGTTACATGGCCTATTTAACATGGGACACTTTGACAACGTCCGAATACCATTAAATGCCCTATTTAACATTGGGCACTTTGACAAAGTCCGAATGTCGTTACATGGCCTATTTAACATGGGACACTTTGACAAAGTCCGAATGTCGTTACATGGCCTATTTAACATGGGACCCTTTGACAAAGTCCGAATGTCGTTACATGACCTATTTAACATGGAACCCTTTGACAAACCAACAATGTCGTTACAAGACCTGTTTAACATGGAACCCCTTGACAAAGTCCGAATGTCGTTACATGACCTATTCAACATGGAACCTTTTGACAAACCAACAATGTCGTTACATGACCTATTTAACATGGAACCCTTTGACAAACCAACAATGTCGTTACATGACCTGTTTAACATGGAACCCTTTGACAAACCAACAATGTCGTTACATGGCCTATTTAACATGGGACACTTTGACAACGTCCGAATGTCGTTACATGGCCTATTTAACATGGGACACTTTGACAAAGTCCGAATGTCGTTACATGGCCTATTTAACATGGGACACTTTGACAAAGTCCGAATGTCGTTACATGGCCTATTTAACATGGGACACTTTGACTAAGTCTGAATGCCGATATATGACCTGTTTAACATGGGACTCTTTGACTAAGTCCGAATGTCGTTATATGATCTATTTAACATGGAACCCTTTGACTAAGTCTGAATGCCGTTACATGATCTATTCAACATGGGACCCTTTGACAAAGTCCGAATGCCGTTATATGATATATTCAACATGGGACCCTTTGACAAAGTCCGAATGCCGTTATATGATCTATTCAACGTGGGACCCTTTGACTAAGTCTGAATGCCGTTATATGACCTATTTAACATGGGACCCTTTGACTAAGTCCGAATGTCGTTACATGATCTATTTAACATGGAACCCTTTGACTAAGTCCGAATGTCGTTACATGATCTATTTAACATCGGACCCTTTGACTAAGTCCGAATGCCGTTATATGGCCTATTTAACATGGGACCTTTCGGCAAAGTCGAAATGCCGTTACATGATCTATTTAACAGGGACCCTTTGGGTAAAGTCCGAAGCAAGATCTATTTAACATGGGATCATTCGGCAAAGTCGGAATACCGTTATATGATCTATTTAACAGGGATCGTTTGACAAAGTCGGAATGCCGTTACATGATCTATTTAACAGGGATCGTTTGATAAAGTCGGAATGTCGTTACATAGCCTATTTAACATCAAATTCTTTGATGAAGTCCGAATTGCGTTACATGACCTATTTTACATAGAACCCTTTGACAAACCAACAATGTCATTACAGGACCTGTTTAACATGGGGCCCTTTGACAAAGTCCAAATGTCGTTACATGACCTATTTAACATGGATCCCTTTGACAAAGTCGAATTGTCGTTACATGGCCTATTTAACATGGGACACTATGACAACGTCCGAATGTCGTTACATGGCCTATTTATCATGGGACTCTTTGACAAAGTCCGAATGTCGTTACATGGCCTATTTAACATGGGACACTTTGACAAAGTCCGAATGTCGTTACATGGCCTATTTATCATGGGACACTTTGACAAAGTCCGAATGTCGTTACATGGCCTATTTAACATGGGACCCTTTGACAAGGTCGGAATGTCGTTACATGGCCTATTTAACATGAAACCCTTTGACAAAGTCCGAATGTCGTTACATGACCTATTTAACATGGGACCCTTTGACAAAGTCCGAATGTCGTTACATGGCCTATTTAACATGGGACCCTTTGACAAAGTCCAAATGTCGTTACATGACCTATTTAACATGGAACCCTTTGACAAACCAACAATGTCATTACAGGACCTGTTTAACATGGAACCCCTTGACAAAGTCCGAATGTCGTTACATGACCTATTTAACATGGAACCCTTTGACAAACCAACAATGTCGTTACATGACCTATTCAACATGGAACCTTTTGACAAACCAACAATGTCGTTACATGACCTGTTTAACATGGAACCCTTTGACAAACCAACAATGTCGTTACCTGACCTGTTTAACATGGAACCCTTTGACAAACCAACAATGTCGTTACATGACCTGTTTAACATGGAACCCTTTGACAAAGTCCGAATGTCGTTACATGACCTATTTTACGTAGAACCCTTTGACAAACCAACAATGTCGTTACAGGACCTGTTTAACTTGGAACCCCTTGACAAAGTCCGAATGTCGTTACATGACCTATTTAACATGGAACCCTTTGACAAACCAACAATGTCGTTACAGGACCTGTTTAACATGGGGCCCTTTGAGAAAGTCCAAATGTCGTTACATGACCTATTTAACATGGAACCCTTTGACAAACCAACAATGTCATTACAGAACCTGTTTATCATGGGGCCCTTTGACAAAGTCCAAATGTCGTTACATGACCTATTTAACATGGAACCCTTTGACAAAGTCGAATTGTCGTTACATGGCCTATTTAACATGGGACACTTTGACAACGTCCGAATACCATTAAATGCCCTATTTAACATTGGACACTTTGACAAAGTCCGAATGTCGTTACATGGCCTATTTAACATGGGACACTTTGACAAAGTCCGAATGTCGTTACATGGCCTATTTAACATGGGACCCTTTGACAAAGTCCGAATGTCGTTACATGACCTATTTAACATGGAACCCTTTGACAAACCAACAATGTCGTTACAAGACCTGTTTAACATAGAACCCCTTGACAAAGTCCGAATGTCGTTACATGACCTATTCAACATGGAACCTTTTGACAAACCAACAATGTCGTTACATGACCTATTTAACATGGAACCCTTTGACAAACCAACAATGTCGTTACATGACCTGTTTAACATGGAACCCTTTGACAAACCAACAATGTCGTTACATGGCCTATTTAACATGGGACACTTTGACAACGTCCGAATGTCGTTACATGGCCTATTTAACATGGGACACTTTGACAAAGTCCGAATGTCGTTACATGGCCTATTTAACATGGGACACTTTGACAAAGTCCGAATGTCGTTACATGGCCTATTTAACATGGGACACTTTGACTAAGTCTGAATGCCGTTATATGACCTGTTTAACATGGGACTCTTTGACTAAGTCCGAATGTCGTTATATGATCTATTTAACATGGAACCCTTTGACTAAGTCTGAATGCCGTTACATGATCTATTCAACATGGGACCCTTTGACAAAGTCCGAATGCCGTTATATGATATATTCAACATGGGACCCTTTGACAAAGTCCGAATGCCGTTATATGATCTATTCAACGTGGGACCCTTTGACTAAGTCTGAATGCCGTTATATGACCTATTTAACATGGGACCCTTTGACTAAGTCCGAATGTCGTTACATGATCTATTTAACATGGAACCCTTTGACTAAGTCCGAATGTCGTTACATGATCTATTTAACATCGGACCCTTTGACTAAGTCCGAATGCCGTTATATGATCTATTTAACATGGGACCTTTCGGCAAAGTCGAAATGCCGTTACATGATCTATTTAACAGGGACCCTTTGGGTAAAGTCCGAAGCAAGATCTATTTAACATGGGATCATTCGGCAAAGTCGGAATACCGTTATATGATCTATTTAACAGGGATCGTTTGACAAAGTCGGAATGCCGTTACATGATCTATTTAACAGGGATCGTTTGATAAAGTCGGAATGTCGTTACATGACCTATTTTACATGGAATTCTTTCATGAAGTCCGAATGTCGTTACATGACCTATTTTACATAGAACCCTTTGACAAACCAACAATGTCATTACAGGACCTGTTTAACATGAGGCCCTTTGACAAAGTCAAATTGTCGTTACATGGCCTATTTAACATGGAACCCTTTGACAAACCAACAATGTCATTACAGGACCTGTTTACCTTGGAACCCCTTGAAAAAGTCCGAATGTCGTTACATGACCTATTTAACATGGAACCCTTTGACAAACCAACAATGTCGTTACAGGACCTGTATAACATGGGGCCCTTTGACAAAGTCCAAATGTCGTTACATGACCTATTTAACATGGAACCCTTTGACAAAGTCGAATTGTCGTTACATGGCCTATTTAACATGGGACACTATGACAACGTCCGAATACCATTAAATGCCCTATTTAACATGGGACACTTTGACAAAGTCCGAATGTCGTTACATGGCCTATTTAACATGGGACACTATGACAAAGTCCGAATACCATTAAATGCCCTATTTAACATGGGACACTTTGACAAAGTCCGAATGTCGTTACATGGCCTATTTATCATGGGACACTTTGACAAAGTCCGAATGTCGTTACATGGCCTATTTAACATGGGACCCTTTGACAAAGTCCGAATGTTGTTACATGACCTACTTAACATGGAACACTTTGACAAAGTCCGAATGTCGATACATGGCCTATTTATCATGGGACACTTTGACAAAGTCCGAATGTCGTTACATGGCCTATTAAACATGTGACACTTTGACAAAGTCCGAATGTCGTTACAGGGCCTATTTATCATGTGACACTTTGACAAAGTCCGAATGTCGTTACATGGCCTATTTAACATGGGACACTTTGACAAAGTCCGAATGTCGTTACATGGCCTATTAAACATGTGACACTTTGACAAAGTCCGAATGTCGTTACATGGCCTATTTAACATGGGACACTTTGACAAAGTCCGAATGTCGTTACATGGCCTATTTAACATGGGACACTTTGACAAAGTCCGAATGTCGTTACATGGCCTATTTATCATGGGACACTTTGACAAAGTCCAAATGTCGTTACATGGCCTATTTAACATGGAACCCTTTGACAAAGTCCAAATGTCGTTACAGAAAGGGGTATTAGACACCTGGTCACAGGCTTAAAGTTGACAGGTGTTTAATACCGTTTCTTTAGGTAATTTGTGATGTAATCCACATAAACAGCTACCAATCATATCGTACAAAAAATTGAGTTGTTAGACAAAGACATTTTATCGTGTGTGCATATTTTTAACAAGAGTCTGAGTAGAGACTGGCATTGTACATTATGTCACTTCCTAATAAAATGAGGGAAAAGACTGAACATGAAAGAAACACCACCGGTTGGACTAGCTAGAACACAGCAAAACAGCAAAACAGCAACGAAGGACAGGCAAAATTGGAAGGATAGCTTTACGGTCTTATGTACCTTCTGGCGAGGAGAGAATTGACGGATTGACGGCCAGGCCCACAATGTTCCGACAAAGGCTCGGTATGCTTAAATTACACACAAAAAAGAATGAAAACTCGGCCTGAATAATGCCATTCAATGACGTCAGTACGTCATTAGTTACCGTGACGTTGCTTTGGTTTACAGTGATGGCGGTCAGTGTTGGAACGTACTAAAAGGCATGACCGGGGATACGTATGGTAATAAAATGAAAGAAATATAAAACAATTATAAATTGTTGTAAAATGCGGCCACAATCTCTGAAAAACGGGGTTTTAGTAATAATGAATATGGTTTAGTTGATGTAGTTTTACTTACTGGTGACGTCACAAAGCTGTTCGTAATCTGGACAACAGTCGTTGTATGTTTTGCAGTGAGAATTGCACTGACACGATTTTGTACTATCGAGGTTTGTATCGCATCGGCCTTCACATGTCTCTAAAAATAAATATTTACAATTAAAATAAAAAAGAGCATCGGTAATACAGGAGCCGAATTGTGAGATGAACCCATAGGAATTAATTAACACAGCTTATTATAATGATTATTGAAAATACTACTGTTTAATTCATGTCCGGCAGAGCACATGTTTTTCAAGCTTTTAGATATGAAAATCAATAAATTTTCTATCATGTCATATACCGTTGTGAAGTATGCATTTTGTCATAATAAATGAGCACCAAGGTACATACCATCTCATTCAGAAAATAAAACGCTAGTTATTCATATATTGGCCATTCGTCAGCAAAGCTTCGACTCTCTTTCGTAAGATTTTTCGTTAGTGTTAAACTTTTAACACTGAGGTCTATGCTGAAGTTTCGCGATACTACTGTTAACGTCTTTAATTTCGAGTGTATTTATTTTTTCGGAATATAAAATTAAGACATATCCGCGTAGTTTCACTTTTGCGTTTTTTGAAATATGCAATTTATTACAATAAGAATAATATAAATTCTGATTGGTATTAATCGTCGTGCAAATCAAACGACCGCAAAATAAGCGAAAAGTAGAACCTCGCGAAGATATATACGTTTACAGTATTAGAAATTAAAGTCACACCCACCTCCTAGACACTTAGCTGCGTAGTCATGACAACAATCTCCGTAACTAACACAGTGAGAATTACACTGACACGAGTAAGCTGAATTCAAATTTTGCCCACATCTTCCAGTACACGAATCTGAAAGAGAAAACAAAATGAAATGAAATGAAATGAAATGAAACGAAACAAAACGAAACGAAACAAAACGAAATAAAATGAAATGAAATGAAAGGAAAGGAAAGGAAAGGAAACGGAACGAAACAAAACAAAACAAAACAAAACAAAACAAAACAAAAACTGGAATGAAATGAAACGAAACGAAACAAAACAAAACAAAACAAAACAAAACAAAACAAAACAAAACGAAACGAAACAAAACGAAATGAAACGAAACAAAACGAAACGAAATAAAATAAATAAATAAATAAATAAATAAATAAATAAATAAATAAGTTTTAGGATCGTTGCACTTGCATCTACCAATAGGCCAATTTTCGAGGTGTTTAACATTCAAAGGGAGGTAAGCCCTCCAAACTATAAACGTGATGATTTCTTTGCGCTAAGTGGAGTAGGTAAAGTAACCGGTAAACTCTTAAAAAACTATTCTGAATAATTAAACATTAATTATGTCTTAAATATCACTTTACCTGCTTCCACACCTAAAGTTAGAAAGGTGAGAATAACCACTGCAATAGGTGATGGTAATGACGTCATCACACAAGTTTACATGTGAAAGGTGTCTGTCAGAAATAAGCGATAAAATGCGGTCTGTTCTTATAACGAGATTAATTAACCACTTGAGTGCGTTTTTGACATCGACAGATGACGTAGTTCTCAAAAAAAAAACACACAAGTATTATAATTTTCATTGACAACGACAGATGATGTGGTTCTCAACAGTAACCACACAAATGTCAATCAGAATTTTATTGCTTTACAGCGTGTAATATGTGATCAACTCTGACAAGAATATAATAAATTTCAAAATGATGGGTTCACTTTGTAATTTATTTATTTATTCATTTATAATGATGATGATTATAATTATTATTACTATAATTATTATTTATTAGTTTTACAATATTTTTCATTCTAGGAGAATAACAATTTTCAAACTACTAGCCGAGTTGGTGTTGGTTGAAATTTTGTTATAAAAGTGAAAATCCCCCGACAAATGTGACCCAAATTATCTTGAAATATGTGATAATTTAACTGTAGAGAGATGGCACTGTAAAAACTAGTGCGTTATTGCACTGAAAGTTATAGCACTATTTATTATAATAAGATGGGTGATTTCGGTAAGACAACATATTTCATTACCATGAACACCCTGTAACTAGTATTACTATCGCTTATCCATGTACATATCAACTTTATTTAGACCCTAAATCAAACAATGGACGTAATTATTGTTTGAACATTCAATTAAAAGTCAAACGGCAACGTAAAATTTGACGCACTGTATTGCCGTATTGCCAGGTGCTACTTTTGAATGCGTCATTCTGTAAAAATGCAAAAGTAGCACATGACAGTAGTATATATATAGCAGCACCGTTTGTTTACATTTAAAGTAGCTATAGCCCAAGTCCACGGAAATAGACCCGTCTTGACTGAGCACATCACGAGTATTGCACAACGCGAGTCTTGACTTAGCACACCATGAGTCTTGCACAACACGAGTCTTGACTGAGCACACCATGAGTCTTGACTGAGCACATCACAAGTCTTGACGAAGCACACCACGAGTCTTGAATGAGCACACCGCGAGTCCTGACTGAGCACATCACGAGTTTTGACTAAGCACACCACGAGTCTTGACTGAGCACATCAAGAGTCTTGACTGAGCACACCACAAGTCTTGACTGAGCACACCACGAGTCTTGACTGAGCACACCACGAGTCTTGACTGAGCACACCACAAGTCTTGACTGAGCACACCACGAGTCTTGACTGAGCACATCACGAGTCTTGACTGAGCACATCACAAGTCTTGACTGAGCACATCACGAGTCTTGACTGAGCACTCCACAAGTCTTGACTGAGCACACCACAAGTCTTGACTGAGCACGCCACGAGTCTTGACTGAGCACACCACGAGTCTTGACTGAGCACATCACGAGTCTTGACTGAGCACATCACAAGTCTTGACTGAGCACATCACGAGTCTTGACTGAGCACTCCACAAGTCTTGAAAGAGCACATCACGAGTCTTGACTGAGCACACCGGGAGTCTTGACTGGGCACACCACGAGTCTTGACTAAGCACACCACGAGTCTTGACTGGGCACACCACGAGTCTTGACTGAGCACACCGGGAGTCTTGACTGAGCACATCACGAGTCTTGACTGGGCACACCACGAGTCTTGACTGAGCACACCGGGAGTCTTGACTGGGCACACCACGAGTCTTGACTTAGCACACCACGAGTCTTGACTGAGCACATCACCAGTCTTGACTGAGCACACCACGAGTCTTGACTGAGCACATCACGAGTCTTGACTGAGCACACCACGAGTCTTGACTGAGCACATCACGAGTCTTGACTGAGCACATCCCGAGTCTTGACTCAGCACATCACAAGTCTTGACTAAGCACATCACGAGTCTTGACTGAGCACACCGGGAGTCTTGACTGGTCACACCACGAGTCTTGACTGAGCACACCACGAGTCTTGACTGAGCACACCACGTGTCTTGACTGAGCACACCACGAGTCTTGACTGAGCACATCACAAGACTTGACTGAGCTCATTACGAATCATGACTGAGCACACCACGAATCTTGACTGAGCACATCACGAGTTTTGACTGAGCACATCACGAGTCTTGACTGAGCACATCACGAGTCTTGACTGAGCACTCGTGATTCTTGACTGAGCAAATCACAGGTCTTGACTGAGCACACCACAAGTCTTGACTGAGCACATCACGAGTTTTGACTGAGCACATCACGAGTCTTGACAGAGCACATCACGAGTCTTGACTGAGCACACCACGATTCTTGACTGAGCACTCATGATTCTTGACTGAGCACACCACGAGTCTTGACTGAGCACTCGTGATTCTTGACTGAGCAAATCACGGGTCTTGACTGAGCACACCACAAGTCTTGACTGAGCACATCACGAGTTTTGACTGAGCACATCACGAGTCTTGACTGAGCACATCACGAGTCTTGACACAGCACATCACGAGTCTTGACTGAGCACATCACGAGTCTTGACTGAGCACATCACGAGTCTTGAATATTTTTACCATTATTTTTTCATAAATCATTCAAAATTCCAAAAAATAACGCTGAGAGATATGTTCAGTGCTTTCTAACTACCGTCAACGTCAATTCTGTTGTAGTCAGCTTACTTCGTCAGAAGTGGAATATCTGTATCCAGACGGACAAACAACATTGAACTGTCTGCTTGGCCTTTCATTGAAAACATTTAGATGGATGAATCCACCACATGGGTTATGTTACGGCAATGTTTATTTCTTTTGATGTAGAATAAAAACCCGTGTGTTCCTTATACATAACTGTACTGGTCCATGATAAGTATTTAAATTAAAGGTCAACGTTGATTACCCGTTATAGCACTGCCATAAATACACTGCACATAGCCAGGCGTCAAAGCTGGCGATGTAACGATTTAAGCAAAACAATATTAATGCTATATAAACGTACAACAAAGCGCTGTTGTACAATCAGTTTCGCATCGATGCCACACACATCTATCTTGTCTGTAGCCCAGTTGATAGAGTGCTCGCTTCATATGCGGGAGGTCGTGGGTTCGACTTGAAAATGGTTGGAGACTTTTATTTCGATGAGCACTCGGTATTTAGAAATGAAAGCCACATGGTCCTTCTGAAGCGGCGTTAAAACCGATTCCTCGCGCCACGATAGGCGTGGCACGTTAAAGAACCCACCCTGCACATTATCGTGAGCGCAATGTAAAGATAAATAAATTCTGTCATTTTACATAAACCTGGTGACGCCTGGATATAAGTGAAATATTCTTCACCGGGACGTAAGACCCCATTCAACCAATCGATCTCCCCGTGTGTGTGTGTGTGTGTGTGTGTGTGTGTGTGTGTGTGTGTGTGTGATTAATAATAAAAACACGTCTTTTTACAAAACATATATAATTCAATTTAAACATATTAAGGCACTTTAAAATTTTCACATATAACAGATTCGCCATTATAACCAGTGACACAGGATACAGGAAAACAACATTGACCTGTCCTTTTGACTTTTCAATACATATATGATGATCCATCCCATGTATTGGTAATGCTACGATCCGTAGTTTAAAGTACTAGTCAACAATACGCGGCGTTTTCGATGCCGTAGAAGAAATAAACACCCGGCCATTGGCCCAGACCCCGGTTTTACAATCATTCCTTAGCTAAGATTTTCCTTAACTTAATTTTAGCAAAAATTCAGTGATCGCTTTTTTAAGCTACTGATAAATATTTTTGTCAAAACTATATATGCGAATAGTTTAATCTAGAAGTTATCTTAAAAATGACACCATAAATTAATGAATATCTTCAAAATTAACAAAATTATAAAGATTTGAAATATTTCAAAATTTCTTAGCTAAGGAATGATTGTGAAACTGGGGCCAGTTGTTCGGAGCTTGATTATTTTAATCAATGATTGACAGAAATTCGAAATATCAATAAAAATCAACATAGCATTTTTATAAATGCGTTCTTTAGTTTGATGGATTTCTATCCTATTACAATTTGTTCAACATAAAAGAAATAACGCAATATTTAAATTTTGACTAATCAAATTAAACTAATCAGGCTACGAACAACTAAATACAGTGATTCACAGTAAATATTTAAAGGTCAAACGAACAGGTCAATGTTTATACCCATTGCAAATTGCATAGTGAGCATAACAAAGGGAGAGAACTCGACAGTCCTTACTACTCCGCAACTTGATTAACAAATTTACAATAAAAATGACATGGAACAATTGCATGTTCATATACAGCCAACTCTGCCTTAGAGACCACCTCTACATAGGGACCACCTCTACATAAGGACCACCTCTACATAAGGACCACCTCCTTAGAGACCACCTCCTTAGAGACCATCTCCTTAGAGACCACCTCTACATAAGGACCACCTCCTTTAAAAGAATAGGTCTTTTTTTATTATATGAATCTCTATGTAAGGGCCACCTCCAAATAAAGACTACTTTTACTGGTTCTGATGGTCTTTATAGACAGGTTTCATAGTTCTGTTCATAGTACATCGTTAAAATAACAAAATTTAAAGAATTATGTAATACAACAAATAAACTCAGTTTATATTTATTTTTTAAATAGAACGTGATTTTAACAACGCGCAATGTCCAAAAAATCCTATACTGGTTTACACCACGTGCCGTGTATTATATACATTGTATTTAGAAAATGCATACACGTGTAGATACATCCTTTTGAATTTCCCGTCCACTAATTTTTAAAATTTATTTTAAAATAAAAAATTGTTAGCATTCGCAATGTGCTAATTTGGAAAAATACCATGTGACGTCTTATTTCAGTAAAATAGACTACTGTGCTAAAGGCTATTTTGAACATGGAATATTGTAAATTACATTTTAATAAAGAATCTTTTGGACAAATCAACAGTGCATATTTATTTACTATTCAAAGACCTAACTAAAAATTATATTTTTGTCAATGCTGCATGTTTTGGTTAACGTCTGTATATAGAAAAAATCACATTTGTGACAGAAATATGATTCCAGCTATCCATTTGGGCCCCAAATTACAAATGAATGTACCTTTTACCTGCGTGATTGAATCAAGGACAATTCACACCTGGACGACCTACATATAACCAATGAGGTACCTAACAGAGTATTTATACTTAATCATTTTGATTTTATTGAAAAAGTGGCAAAATTTATGGTATGCACACACTCACATAGACTGATTTAAAAGAAAACATATTTTTTCCACTTAGGTCTCTCTTTTCTTTGATGAAATATAATAAAAATGTTAACAAAAAGATACAAATAAAAATTTAATCGCAATATATGCATGTTCAAAATAGCCTTTATGCACAGTAGACGCAATCATTTTTAGACTAGAGAAGAGAAGCCAAATATCACATCAGATTTTATGTCTGGTCGTCGGTTTTTGGAGAAAAATATTTTTCATATATTTGCACCCTATATCAGCTTGACATGGTGTTTGTAGCCACGGAAACCAAGTGTCGTAAAAATATGTTCAGTAGATTAAGGGAAGAAATCGAAAATATCTGTTAATGCGCGGCGCTATGCCATAGGCTCAGATGACCGTTGGTCAGCAGATTCTACCACATTTTGGCATTTTTTAAACTAGAATAAATACGTTGAGCTCATTTTCAAAACGCAGCACTTTAAATTACTGAATATCATGAAAACTAAACCATTCTATTCAGATTACATATTTGCAAGATATAGGTTAAGGGAATTCGTACGTAATGAATGATTGTTGAACCGAAGACAGACCTTCAAATATCTTAATTGATTTTTCAAATGTACAAAAATAATAATTACAAAACCTATGTACTTAATAGTAACTCAAGCTCAATAACATGTAATCACACAACATTGACCTGCCCGCTTAACCTTTCACTGAGAATATTCATATATGATGATCCACTACATGTATGGGTAGTGTTACGGTTCGCAGTTATAGGTAAACAACATTGACCTGTCCGCTTGACCTTTAATTTAAATATTCATTATGGACGAGTAAATTCAAGTAACAGGGATCATTAGTGAATATTTCGTAAACCTGATGTGAACACTAATCATGAACAATGTGTAAATGTATTAACTGTAAATCTTAACACTACCCATGTATTGGGTGGACCCACCTATATGAATATTCCTAATGAAAGGTCAAACGGACAGGTCAATGCTGTTTGCCTGTAATACATGATTAATGCACTTATCTAATAAAAAATGAGTTCCGTATACATAAATGTCCATTATAAATATTTAAATTAAAGGTCAAACAGACAGGTCAATATTGTTGACTGTACATAGACGAAACAATAACATAGAAACATAATTAAGCTTATATATAACAATAGTCCGTCATTAAAAAGAACAATTGTCACGTGACGACATAAAATTATCACAGTCATGCTTTAAAATTTAAAAAAAACAATTGTTTAATATTACAAAAGAGATCATGTTGTCTAATTTACATATTATACCAGTTTTAACTGTTTTAAGTAATTGTTTGCTAGTTTGGTATTTTATAAACCTCAAGTCACCCACTAACACCATACCCCCACCCCGGTCTTAGACAATGCACTTGCTAAAGCCATATAACCATAATGTTTATTTTTTTCCCGGGGTTGGTTTGTATCTAAAACTTTTCACTCCAGATTAAAACTAAATTTCGGGCAAAATAAATAAATAAAGTAACAGATGAATGAAAAAATTATAATTAATATTAAAAATGATCTTAGTTAATACATTGGCTCTTTGTTCCCAGTTTGGTTGTCGTGAGGTCATCATAACGTAAGTCTTAAATTTAAACACTGGTGCGCCATCTTAACGTAACTTGTTACGTTTAATTTGAGAATTATTCAAAACTCAACTAAAATTTTAAACATGGGCTGGGACAAATAATAATAATAATAATAATAATATGATGGATATTTCCCGTGGCTTCACCACACCACCGTGGAGGAATCACGGTATTTATATAAATTTATCACAGTGTTGACTATCTTTGGTATTTTCAAAGTTCGGAGGTAGAGCAGTTCATTTTATCCCCCTGACTTTTCAGGGATTTTTTCTTTGTATAAAAGTTACATGTAAGTACGCCTGTGAGTTGATGATGTCAAGCCCTTCAAAGTATTCGTAAAAGAAAAAGTTCCGAACGACATAATACAAACGTTATTATTTCAGTTGTAGCATCAGACATGTCGAGAGTTCCCGCTGAATGGTTACAATTACTTGCGCAGTCTGTAAATAATTCTCGGTCCTATAGCTAGACGCGAATATCCAGATTCAATAGATTTAAAAATGAATGTTATTCCCCACAACGAGGCTGCAGAAACATTAATATGGAAGACTGAATAACGACACTATGTATCACCTTTTCATACCGGAACAGCCTGGGAATGGCAATAACCGGAAATTATTCTTTTCACTTAACATTGATTTATGATCGGGTTCACAGTCATCTAATTCCGCTCCAGCACGTGCTAATGCGCGTACTGCTAAAGTATTGCGTTTTTTAGAAGCATAATATATTGCGGTTTTGCTCTGGCTGTCTTTTTGTTCGACGTCAGCTTCGTTAGATAATAACACTTCAATAATACTTAAATCACCACGATAAGACGCGAGGTGTAACGCAGAACAGTACCCAGGAACACCTTCCGGTTGACCCATTTTTAAATTAACGTCAACGCCAGCCTTAATGGCTAATTTCACAAGTTTTCTACAACCCCTTAAAGCGAAAGCATGAAAGGGTGTCCATCCGTCAACCTCGGTGGATAACACTGCTCTCGCATAAAATCTGTTACTTTTGATTAATGATTTAACCTGGTCAACAAGTGCGTCCTCATTTTTCTTTAATAACGCTAGCATAGAAACGGCCGTCTGCTGTGTTTCATTTCTATTCATAGGTGGCGACGATGATTTCCGGTCTTTTGCTGCAGAAACAAAACTTATCATTTGAAGCCGCATTTACGCAGATGAAATCCTACAACAGATAGAGAATAAAATTTACTCAATGAGCAATAAAATAAGAGCAACAAAATAGAATAGATCGGGCCTGGAAGTTAACAATAACCTTCCACTATCTAACAACAGAAAACACTTGGAAATGCATGTGCAATTACACAAGAATAATAGATGCATAATTAGCACAATTATAACAAGGACACTTGAGTTGAGTAATGGTGTTTAACGTCCCAGTCAAGAATATTTCGCTTATATCTAGACGTCGCCAGCAATAAGTAATGGTGTAGAAATTTTGCCTGTGCCACGGTTGCGCTAAAGGCATTATACAGCAGGGTTCTTTATCGTGCAACGCCTACCATGACACGGGACCTCGTTTATAATAGGTTTCCATTCGAAAGAACTGTGACTTTCATTTCGCAATGTCAAGTGCTTGGCGAAAGAACAGTCACTACCCACTTCCAAGTCTTCAAGTAGGTCAGACCCGGTCAGGGTTCGAACCTACAACCTCCCACTTAAGGAGCGAGCACTCTACCAACTGAGCTACCGCAGTGGTACAAGTGCACTTGAGAAAGTTCTAAAAAATGTATGTTGGAGCCGGCCCCAGTTTTATGTTGGAGCCGGCCCCAGTTTCACAATCATTCCTTAACTAAGATGTTCCTTTACTAAAATATGGCTACTTTTGACAATATTTTATAGAAAATAAAGCATGGTGAATTCCATATCACATGTCATATCGTCCCGAGACTCCAATATCAGACCGAGGGCTTTAGCCGACATGACATGTGATATGGAATTCGTTATACTTTGTTCTTTTCATCATATATTTGAATTTTTGCATGTATGATATCAATTACAAAAAATTGTAATCACATCCGAGTGTAATAAAATGTATTTATTATTATGAAATGGAAAAGAAATTAAGCACACTGCGACTGGACCAGGACGACATGACTGTCTGCGTCAAATTTGAAGCGGAAAAAGGCAGAGAACTTACGGATATTGATAGCCAAGAGGATCCGAGAAGGGGTGTGCTATTGGGGATGTGATATTGGGGTGCGATATAAGAGGTGCCATATAGGAGGTGCAATATTGTTTTGCAGTTTGCATCAATATCGGATATGCAGAAACTATGTATTTAAATACAAATTATGATAAATTCGACTACAAATGAACGTTTCTACAAAATCGGAGTATAGATACCGCTTAAAATTATCTTAAAAATGCCAACTTTAATTTATGAATATCTTAAATATTTACAAAATTGCATTTTTTTATTCAGATTTCAAATTTGATAGGAAACACTTATTTAAGGAATGGTTGTGAAACTGGACAAAGAACATAAAACAAGTCTATATACATTGTAGATCAATATAGAAATAAAGATAAGTTTATTTTTGTTATGAAAATGTGAAACAATTGGATACTTTGCACACTGACTACAATAGGCGAACATCATTGACCTGCCCATTTGACCCTTAGATGATGTCGGAGTATTTATAAAACGAGTGGATCTATATATATATAGGCGAACAGCATTGACCTGTCCATTTGACCCCTTTGATGTTTCAACATCTGATGTCAGAGTATTTATAAAACGGGTGGATCTATTGTCAGGTAACCTAGACAGCCTGTATTGCTAATTATCAGGTCATCTAGACAGCCCTTAATGCTAATTGTCGAGCCATTTGGACATGTTTTGTTGCTAGTTGACCGGGAATCTGCCTATTAATGAAATAGATGTTCCATCGCCATGCAAGCGGGAATCTCGTTTTTTCAAGGTAGTTTAGTCCAGTGAAATCTGGTGTGTAGGACTTGGTTAAGACAGATTTATTCTATTCGATTATGCGTTGTCTATCACACACACACACACACACACACACACACACACACACTGACATGAACATGTTCTTGCTGAACATAAATTTTAACTAGCTTGTGTTAATGATGTTTTTAATTTAAGTGTGTGTGTGTGTGTGTGTGTGTGTGTGTGAGAGAGAGAGAGAGAGAGAGAGAGAGAGAGAGAGTAACGCTTACCGACAGTCCTACTGAAAAGAGTATTAAATTAGTATGGTATATATTTTAAATATTCCATTGAAGTTACTCCATTGATCAATATTATGGTGGTTATAACGGTTTGTCCAAGACACTCTAATCTATATATAACAAGCACTTGCAAGCTTTTTACGCTTGAATTCATGAATTGTACCTTGATCACCATAATGACGTCATCCGTTTATAAACAAAACACAGGGTTTTAATGGGGATTATTTTATAGGACTTAATGTTGAAACACGTGGTCAGTTCTTTAAGGGTATTTAAGCCTTCGGCTCTCACATTATACGTCCCCCCCCCTTTTTTTAAAATTCTGGATCCGCCTCTGCATAAAATACATTTAAAAATGGTATATGACCAAATATATTAATAAATAAATGCATTATGTATAGATGTAAAGTAGTGGTGGATGAATTTAAAATAAAATAAACTTACATGTATTTCATTTTGCTTGCGTTAAAAAAGTGTCCCCCGTGATGTTGACGAAATAATCACGTGTACTGCTTGTACATAAATGCACAGGCCCCGATTTCACAATCATTTCTTAGCTAAGATGTTCCTTAACTTAAATCTTGCAAAATTTCAAATCTTCATAGTTTTGTTAATTTTCAAGATATTCAGGAATTTAATGTGTTATTTTTAAGATGACCTCAAGATTAAAACATATGCATTTAGTTTTGATAAAAATATTCATCAATTGTTCCAAAAAGAGAATACCAAAATTTGCTAAATTTAAGTTAAGGAAAATCTTAGCTAGGAATGATTGTGAAACCGGGGCCAGGTCCATAAATATTTAAATTAGAGGTCAAGCGCACAGATCAATATTGTTTGCCTAGAATTAATTTTATTACCATGTGGTTATTATATTGTTATTGTTTTGATTACATTAATCGTATTACCGACCAAGTCAAAAATAGCGACACGTGATCGTATAACCGACCAAGTCAAAAATAGCGACACGTGATCGTTAATTTTAATTTACTTGTTTGGCTGACCCTCGTATCACAATCGTTCCTTAATTAATAATTTACTTAACTTTATAGAAAACTATAGTTCCAAAATCATTTCTTAATCAATATTTTCTTTAATTTCAATCTGCCAAATTTGAAATCAGAATAATAATCAATTGCGAAACTAGGCCATGCCTGTCAAAAATTCAACCGTGACTAAGTAGCTATAGCAATTTCATTTGAAGCAACCGAGGCAGTTAGTTGCTTCGGTAAAAAATTCACCAATAATGTCACTACCTGCTGGTAAATTCATGATGTGTTTATAATTATATAGTGTCAAAATTAATTCAATAAAGATTACAAGTGAAATAGAAATTTATTATCGCTTTCTCTATTTCACAAAAATTAAGAGTCTGTCCAAATAAGCATCAATGGTATGTCACTGGTCTGGTCAGTGCGTCTTGGCGGTTTTATTAAAGATTTACATCCAGTCAGTCATGGCAAATATTTTCTTTAAGTCGAACGTCTCAGGATGCACTATTTTAAGCTTTTTTCGTTTTATTTTTTTTATTTATTTCGGGGGGGGGGGGGGGGGTGTTTCATGCCTCCTGACTCCCCACCCCCAACAGGCCTGATCCTTAAGGCTATGAAAATATCTGTTTCGGTTAAATTTAGGGTTTAACTACGGTAATGAATTCGACAGTTCATCTCAGCGTCTATATACAATTCATATAATAAATAAAAGTTTCTACAAAATTAAGGAGATCGCGGTGGCCTAATGGATAAGACGTTAGTCTTCAAATCCAGGGTCTCTCACCGCTGTGAGTTCGAGTCCCACCCAGACCACATGTGGTAAAGTGAATTTGCCTTTACTGGTTCACCTGGTATCAGTATAATGGACTGGGGGAGAGATGCGCTTGTCTGCGACGTACTGACTCGGTAAGCTAGCACATTAAAGTCACTCTGAGTGCGCGCTAGTACAAGGCAGACCATAAAACGAACTCGCACATCACATGCATAGACAAAATTGTCCATAGATTAATCCATAGAGATAAATAAAATAATTATCGTCGCGAATGGCTGAAAAATTGCTGATGTGACATTAGGCAACATTACAACCAACCACAAAATTAAAATCTAGACGTAATAATCTTAGAATGATATCCAAAATGACATCTTCTATTCACGAATAGCTTGTAAAGTCACAAGATTATTTAGATTTGTCTGATATTCAGATTAAAGATTAATAGAATCTATCACAACTTGTGGTGCCAGATAGGGAAATCTCAACCCAAGTTCTAATATATTTGATCCAGACGAGGCTTGCCGAGGCTTGTCTGATATTCAGATTAAAATTAAGGAAATCTATTGTATAACTGGGACCTGCCGGATTGATCGAGGTGTATTTTAATTTAATGACCATTTTTGATTTTTATATCAGGAGTGGTGTGCGTCCGGACTGGCAAAAATATAACCAAAGTATCTAGAGTATTGATTGATTGATTGATTGAATGGGGTTTTACGTCCCAGTCAAGAACATTTCACTTATACCGAGACGTCACCAGATATAGGTGAAGTGGCCGAAATTTTTAACTTTGCTGTGTGTTGAGGGCAATGTGCAGGGAGGGTTCTTTAACGTACCACGCCTGTCGTGACATATAAGGTGTCTTTCGAATTCATTTTTATTGTGTGTGTTTTGTCCATATAAGGAAATATAAATTTACGTTTACATTGGTTCCTTTGATTTCATATCATACTGATAATACATATATACAGTCGTAATGAAATAGAGAGAGAGAGAGAGAGAGAGAGAGAGATAGAGAGAGAGAGAGAGTTACTTGCAAGAGCTCTATGAAAGAGAGAGATATTTTCTTGAAACACCGAATGTGTAAGATCTGGAGAGAGAGAGAGAGAGATTACTTGCAAGAGCTCTATGAAAGAGAGATCTTTACTTGGAACACTGAATGCATAAGATCTGGAGAGAGAGAGAGAGAGAGAGAGAGAGAGAGAGAGAGAGAGAGAGAGAGTTTACCTGCCGGGTTCTATAAAATACCTTTGTGCATTGCGAAATTCCCTCCACATCCCAGTAATCGAATGATACATACTATATTACATATATGTATATATGATCAGGTAAAATATTGATGTAAATATTTAGTCATGTTGCCACGACAGGTACCCGTACAATATTTTCAAAAGTCAAACAATACTAATGTGATATTAGGTTTCAGAGAAACGTTTAAAAATCGAAAGTCCGTAAACGAAACATTTCTATACGCGGACAATAGGTCATATTGATCACTAGGCCGATTTACCTGCCGTTAAAGTGATTTAACCAAAATTGGTTAGATCTATGGTACTGTGTATCATATATACATAATTTATAGCAAGATACAGCGATATTTTCTCGCACTATATTAATTTATTAACTACGCATACGTTTTTCGCATTTACAAATATGGGTTATTTTGATCAAATTTACGAAGAAAAATTAATAAAATCGCACACTAGCTGCACACAGCAAGTTCTTCGGCCGAATCGATCTCTATTGATCGGTTATTGATTGGCCAGGTAGGTTAAAGTGTGGATGTAGAGAAGCTGGGTTCTCCGGTTAAGTAAATGTCACCCCAAACCTACCGTAAAATAAATAACCTTTTGCCTCGTACAGTCATGAATTTTTAAACACAACTTTCCCGCTAACAAGGATTAAATAATAAATATGCTAACGTTTTTTACCTATTACCTGAATGTAAAACACAGGTAGAAAGAGTGTACAGTACAGGCCTGTCCAAAGTTTAACACCAAGCTGACAAATTAATGCTGAATACTAGTTGACAGTTCAATTCGCCTTTAATCCTACCACTGCTGTACCTCAGTTGGTAGAGTGTTCGCTCCGTAAGTGGGAGGTCGTGGGTTCGAACCCCGTCCGGGTCTTGGGCTTGAAAGTGGCTAGTGGCTGTTCTTTCGCTAAGCACTCGGCATTACAAAATGAAAGTCACGATTCTTTCGGATGGGAACTTAAAATAAACGAGGTCCCGTGTCTTGGTAGGCTTAGTACAACAAAGAGCCCTGCTGTGTAATGCCATCAGCGCGACACACAGGCAAAATTTCTGCACCTTCGCCTATAGCTGGCGACCGTCTCGATATAAGTGAAATATTCTTGACTGTGACGTTAAACATCATTACTTAACTGAACTCGTCTTTAATCCTAAATCCTTTTTGCCTTCATCTCGCGATCGTCAGCTTTTCTTCTGTTTTCAGCAACTGGCTATTTATGCCTCGGTCACTCGGCCACTCGACCACTCCACCATTCGGCCACTCGACCACTCGGCCGACTTGCTTCAAATCCTTTACATTAAGTTCATTGTTAAAATTTCGACAGGTCTGTACTGTACGATATAGGAGACTCAATGATTTGTATCACCTTGGCTCCGTTCACTATCTGTCCTAAACTAAGATATTCTTTATCGTAAATTTAGCTAACTTTGAACATCTTTTTTGGAGCTACAAATTAAACTGAATACAGCTGAAATGATCTTCAAAATTATACCTTAAATAACTTAAATATCTTGAAAAATTAGAAAAATTATTAAGATTAGAAATTTGATGTGTTTACAAAGACTAAACATTGGACTAAATTCTTCAAAAAAATCTTAATATTCTGGTATGGGGCCAAAAAATGGCCTATAGTGCACAACCGCCTTTAAGTTAAGGAAAGATCGTGAAACAGGGGCCATGTTAAGAAAGATAAAAAAAAACACTATGAATTATAAAGACATAAATGCATTGGACATGTAGAAAGCAATGAGTTAACGGATGAGTTTATACTAAATAAAGTATATCACGTGACACGGAAGTTGCAATTAAGTATATATATACTAGCCATATTTTTGGCATAACCACAAATCAAATGTCTTGTTAGGAAAGTAGCTTGTAACATTGTTAATAGATTATAACGTCGCTCATAGGCTTGAAATTTCGCTTATTTAACTTGTAATATCAGCTCTTGTAAACATAGTAGCGTGCATCATAGCTAATAACGTCACTAGCGTGCATTATAGCTGGTAACGTCACTACCGTGTATTGTAGCTGGAAACGTCACTAGCATGTATTGTAGCTGGTAACGTCACTAGCATGTATTGTAGCTGGTAACGTCACTAGCATGTATTGTAGCTGGTAACGTCACTAGCATGTATTGTAGCTGGTAACGTCACTAGCATGTATTGTAGCTGGAAACGTCACTAGCATGTATTGTAGCTGGTAACGTCACTAGCATGTATTGTAGCTGGTAACGTCACTAGCATGTATTGTAGCTGGAAACGTCACTAGCATGTATTGTAGCTGGTAACGTCACTAGCATGTATTGTAGCTGGTAACGTCACTAGCATGTATTGTAGCTGGTAACGTCACTAGCATGTATTGTAGCTGGTAACGTTACTAGCATGTATTGTAGCTGGAAACGTCACTAGCATGTATTGTAGCTGGTAACGTTACTAGCATGCATTGCAGCTGGTAACGTCACTAGCGTGTATTGTAGCTGGTAACGTCACTAGCGTGCATCATATCTGGTAACATCACTCGCATGCATCATATCTGGTAACGTCACCAGCGTGCATCATAGCTGGTAACATCACTAGCATGTATTACAGCTGGTACCGTTACTAGCGCGTGTCATAGCTGGTAACGTCACTAGCGCATATTATAGCTGGTAGCGTAACTAGCGCGTGTCATAGCTGGTAACGTCACTAGCGTGTATTATAGCTGGTACCGTTACTAGCGCGTGTCATAGCTGGTAACGTTACTTGCGTGCATCATAGCTGGTAACGTCACTAGCGTATGTTATAGCTGGTAGCGTAACTAGCGCGTGTCATAGCTGGTAACGTCACTAGCGTGTATTATAGCTGGTACAGTTACTAGCGCGTGTCATAGCTGGTAACGTCACTAGCGTGTATCATAGCTGGTACCGTTACTAGCGCGTGTCATAGCTGGTAACGTTACTTGCGTGCATCATAGCTGGTAACGTCACTAGCGTATGTTATAGCGAATAACGTCGCATAAACGTGCATCATAGCTGGTAACCTCACTAGCGTCCGTTATAGCTGATAACGTCGCATTAACGTTCATCATAGCTGGTAACCTCACTAGCGTCCGTCATAGCTGATAACGTCGCATTAACGTTTATCATAGCTGGTAACCTCACTAGCGTCCGTTATAGCTGATAACGTCGCATTAACGTTCATCATAGCTGGTAACCTCACTAGCGTCCGTCATAGCTGATAACGTCGCATTAACGTTCATCATAGCTGGTAACCTCACTATCGTCCGTTATAGCTGATAACGTCGCATTAACGTGCATCATAGCTGGTAACCTCACTAGCGTCCGTTATAGCTGATAACGTCGCATTAACGTGCATCATAGCTGGTAACCTCACTAGCGTCCGTTATAGCTGATAACGTCGCATTAACGTGCATCATAGCTGGTAACCTCACTAGCGTCCGTTATAGCTGATAACGTCGCATTAACGTGCATCATAGCTGGTAACCTCACTAGCGTCCGTTATAGCTGATAACGTCGCATTAACGTGCATCATAGCTGGTAACCTCACTAGCGTCCGTTATAGCTGATAACGTCGCATTAACGTGCATCATAGCTGGTAACCTCACTATCGACCGTTATAGCTGATAACGTCGCATTAACGTGCATTATAGCTGGTAATGTAGCAGTAGCGATGTCACTTTTAGCTAATACAATGCCGTTCATAACGTAATATCTACTCACAGCTAATAACACCAGGCTGACCAATCAAATTTATTTTTTGTCTATATCTGTACATTTTTAGTGCGCAATGTTGCCGTTTAGGTACTTAATTTTTATCGTTAAGTGTTTGATTTGGTACAATTTCCAATTTTTAATACTTTTAATTAAAAAAATCAAAGTAGGAAAATTTTGTCTTATTTGACCTTTTTATTTGACCCGTCTGTTTGTGCGTTTTTATGGTACCTATCCGACTCCGTCGAATTGGTCAGCCTGTAACGTAGTTCGACGCTAAATGCATAAATGTTCATATTAATGATATTTATGATACACGTCACTTATATAAACTATTTATTATCTTATCAACTGAAAAAGTTATTTGTGTAAAGCCTATTGTTAAGTTATCCTTGTTACGGTTTAGTGTATACTTGTAACTGCCTTTAAAATGCTTACACCTGCCCGCAATATCACAGATTTACATCAAAAATCGATCAGTCAGTTATACGGATAGCGATCTTTTAATGTTCAAATAACAGGAATATAGAGCATTTAAGATAAAATTTTACTGGTCTTTAAAAGCAGTTGGTCACTATATAGAGATGGCTTTTAACTTTAAGGCAGGTTCGCCGGACTCACCATCGGTGGTAAGATATCACGTGACAAGTTTGAACTAATATTCTTTAACAGTATAGGCAAACAACAATTGACCTGTCCGCTTGACCTTTAGTTTGAATATTTGTTATAGACCAGTTCATTTATATATAGGGTACATAGATGTTTATATTGGCCACATCAATTATTAGGCACGTGCACTGATTGTGTATTAACTACGAATCTCAACACTTCACAGGTACTGCATGGATCATCATGAATATTTCCAATGAAAGGTCAAGCGGACAGGTCAAAGTTGTGTGCATTTTGAAGTTTGCGATTTAAGGACCACAGATTGGTTGGTTCACATGTACCCAAATTTAAGATTGACCTTTTAAGACTTCACACGTGTTACAAAATCAGAAGTAGTGTTTTTACACTTTAGTTCGGATTATTTCACTTGCTACTCGAAATCTATCAATACTAAACGTGCTTGAACAAAATATAAATAAAAGTCTAAATATCTGAAGATCTAAATTAATAAATCTTAATACCTAAAGATCTAAATATCTAAAGATCTAAATAAAAAAACCTTAATAAATAAATAAATAAATAAATAAATAAATAAAATTACACACTTGAAAAAATTAAGAAAGAATGGCAGCAATACACGAATACACTATATTGCTATGTTTCCATTCCTGGTAGCCAAAATCGCCATTGGCTACTAATTTCTGAGGAATTCTTTCAAAAAATAACCTATTTTAGTAAATTTGTGGAAAAATACTTTAAAAAGTACCATATTTTCACAAATTTTGGAAATTTGGCTACTAATTATTCTAAATTTGTGGAAACCTAGATATTGTAAAATCTTGGAATGGCAATATAATTGTGCTGAAATGTCAGCACTAATTGTGATGTATACGTAAATTATTCAGGACGCTCTTTCTCTCTCTCTCTCTCTTTCTCTCTCTCTCTCTCTCTCTCTCTCTCTCTCTCTCTCATAAAACTCATTCAACATACAAGATTATAGTGAACTATATATGTGCTAGTGTTAAATGTGAATAAAAAATAAATAAATAAAGATAATGAGAGAGAGAGAGAGAGAGAGAGAGAGAGAGAGAGAGAGAGGAGAGAGAGATCAAAGTCCTACCTTTATATATATATATATATATAAATGAAACTTAAACTATTTAAAATCTGGACGTTACACAAAGAATACCAAAACATTTTGATAAGACAAAATTATAGTTTTATTAACATATAAATGTTTATACATAACGATTTCGAAATTATCATGTCACATGGCTCGTATTCGTCACTAATGTAAACAAACAATTTGTAAAACGTTGCTCTTAGATACCGGAACGTAAATAAATTAACCGACTTATAAATAAAAAAATCTTTATTTCAACACATCTAACGTTTTAAAGTGTTGCGCAATAAAGCAATTTAATATTATAATTCATGAAGCAACTTCGTTAATGGTGTTTAATATAATAATCCAAATTCCTGAGATTAAGGAATCTTTGGTTAAAGAAATGGTTGTGAATTCGGGAACTGAATGAATACATCAGAGGAAATAAAGAATGAATGAATGAAAAGATATTCGTTATTTTGCGTTAACTTAACAACAATATATATTGTGTATTACTTATGCTGTACTATTTTAACTTATATCGGCTATACGTTTATGTAGAAAAAAGTTCAATTTGTACCCTCCACTACAAAATTAATTTTGACTGAAAAAGTCTGAAAATGGCAGATTCAAGCCATTTTGAACATTTCTGTGAAAAATGATTTTTCAATTTATTTTTACAAAGAAATATAATAGGTGTTGTTTGTGTGCGTATGTGTGTGTGTGTGGGGTGGGGTGGGGTAAAAGGAATTCCTATATCCTCACAGTAATAAATGGCATGAACGAATACTTTTTCTACTTCTACTGACTACTACTACTACTACTACTACAATAATAATAATAATAATGGAAAGAGTTCCATTTATCCCCTCGAACTAAAATTTTAATCTGGACTAAAAAAACTAAAAATGACGGAATCAAGCAATTTTGAACATTTCTGTGAATTTTTTTCCAATAATTATACATAGAATTTAAGAAGTGGGGAGGGGTACAAATGGAACTCTTACTATAATAAAAATGTTGTTTATTCACGATCAGCGTAAATTACTCCGTTATCTTTAAACGTTAATCTCGGTATGGTCATTACTTTATGTCTGGATTATATAGCACCTGTTAATCGTTACTAATCCAGAGTCAAATATTAGGTCGACTTTTAACTGATCAAAATATTTTTTTTAAATCAAATAACCGGAGGTGCTATTACATAAATCATACATGACGTATGGCATATATTACAGGCTTGACGAAAGTTTAACATTGGGCTATTCAAAAAAAAAAAAAAAAAAAAGAAGAAGAAGAAGAATCGAGACGTCGCCAGCTATAGACGAAGTTGCAGAAATTTTACCTGTGCGTTGCGTTGATGGCATTGGCAAGAAAAGTAACTACCCACTTTCAAGTCTTGGGGCAGACCCGGTTCGAACCCACGACCTCCCACTTACCGCTTTGGTTATGTAAAAAAAGATATGGATCGCTAGTGACCGAAAAAGTGACGAGAGATAGAGATAAACATGTATAGTCAGACAACATTGACCTGTCACCTTGACCTTTCATGTATAGTCAGACAACATTGGTCTATCACCTTGACCTTTCATGTATGGTCAGACCTGTCATCTTGACTTTTCATGTATGATCAGACAACATTGACCTGTTACCCTGTCCTTTTATGTATGATCAGACAACATTGACCTGTCACCTTGAACTTTCATGTATGGTCAGACAACATTGACCTGTCACCTTGACCCTTCAGAGGATATAAGAGTGATCTACACAAAATGGTTACAGACCTGTCGAAAATTTAATATTTCCTAAATCGGCATCTAATAGCTATATACATTGTATATCTCGGCAGCTTTTTGACAGTTGCCATGTGTGTATTTCTCTCGGCAGTCTTTTTTACAGTTGCCATGGGTGTATTTCTCTCGGCAGTCTTTTTTTACAGTTGCCATGTGTGTATTTATCTCGGCAGTCTTTTTTACAGTTGCCATGTGTGCATCTCTCTCGGCAGACTTTTTTTTACAGTTGCCATGTGTGTGTATTTCTCTCGGCAGTCTTTTTTGACAGTTGCCATGTGTGTATTTCTCTCGGCAGTTTTTTTGCCAGTTGCCATGTGTGTATTTCTCTCGGCAGTTTTTACAGTTGCCATGTGTGTGTATTTCTCTCGGCAGTCTTTTTTACAGTTGCCATGTGTGTATTTCTCTCAGCAGTCTTTTTGCCAGTTGCCATGTGTGTATTTTTCTCGACAGTCTTTTTTGAAAGTTGCCATGTGTGTATTTCTCTCGGCAGTCTTTTTTGACATTTGCCATGGGTGTATTTCTCTCAGCAATCTTTTTTGACAGTTGCCATGGGTGTATTTCTCTCGGCAGTCTTTTTTACAGTTGCCATGTGTGTATCTCTCTCGGCAGACTTTTTTTACAGTTGCCATGTGTGTGTATTTCTCTCGGCAGTCTTTTTTACAGTTGCCATGTGTGTATTTCTCTCGGCAGTCTTGTTTGCCAGTTGCCATGTTAGTATTTCTCTCGACAGTCTTTTTTGACAGTTGCCATGTATGTATTTCTCTCGGCAGTCTTTTTTGACAGTTGCCATGAATGTATTTCTCTCGGCAGTCTTTTTTGACAGTTGCCACGTGTGTATTTCTCTCAGTAGTCTTTTTTGACAGTTGCCATGGGTGTATTTCTCTCGACAGTCTTTTTTGACAGTTGCCATGTGTGTATTTCTCTCGGCAGTCTTTTTTGACAGTTGCCATGGGTGTATTTCTCTCAGCAATCTTTTTTGACAGTTGCCATGGGTGTATTTCTCTCGGCAGTCTTTTTACAGTTGCCATGTGTGTATCTCTCTCGGCAGACTTTTTTTACAGTTGCCATGTGTGTGTATTTCTCTCGGCAGTCTTTTTTACAGTTGCCATGGGTGTATTTCTCTCGGCAGTCTTTTTGCCAGTTGCTGTGTGTATTTCTCTCGACAGTCTTTTTGACAGTTGCCATGTATGTATTTCTCTCGGCAGTCTTTTTTGACAGTTGCCATGAATGTATTTCTCTCTGCAGTCTTTTTTGACAGTTGCCATGGGTGTATTTCTCTCGACAGTCTTTTTTGAAAGTTGCCATGTGTCTATTTCTCTCTGCAGTCTTTTTTGACAGTTGCCATGGGTGTATTTCTCTCAGCAGTCTTTTTTGACAGTTGCCATGTGTGTATTTCTCTCGGCAGTCTTTTTTGACAGTTGCCATGTGTGTATTTCTCTCAGCAGTCTTTTTTGACAGTTGCCATGGGTGTATTTCTCTCGGCAGTCTTTTTTGACAGTTACCATGTGTGTATTTCTCTCAGCAGTCTTTTTTTACAGTTGCCATGGGTGTATTTCTCTCTGCAGTCTTTTTTGACAGTTGCCATGGGTGTATTTCTCTCAGGAGTCTTTTTTGACAGTTGCCATGTGTGTATTTCTCTCGGCAGTCTTTTTTGACAGTTGCCATGTGTGTATTTCTCTCAGCAGTCTTTTTTGACAGTTGTCATGTGTGTATTTCTCTCAGCAGTCTTTTTTGACAGTTGCCATGTGTGTATTTCTCTCAGCAGTCTTTTGACAGTTGCCATGGGTGTATTTCTCTCGACAGTCTTTTTTGAAAGTTGCCATGTGTCAATTTCTCTCTGCAGTCTTTTTTGACAGTTGCCATGGGTGTATTTCTCTCGACAGTCTTTTTTGAAAGTTGCCATGTGTCTATTTCTCTCTGCAGTCTTTTTTGACAGTTGCCATGGGTGTATTTCTCTCGACAGTCTTTTTTGAAAGTTGCCATGTGTCTATTTCTCTCTGCAGTCTTTTTGACAGTTGCCATGGGTGTATTTCTCTCAGCAGTCTTTTTTGACAGTTGCATGTGTGTATTTCTCTCGGCAGTCTTTTTTGACAGTTGCCATGTGTGTATTTCTCTCAGCAGTCTTTTTTGACAGTTGCCATGTGTGTATTTCTCTCAGCAGTCTTTTTTGACAGTTGCCATGTGTGTATTTCTCTCAGCAGTCTTTTTTGACAGTTGCCATGGGTGTATTTCTCTCGACAGTCTTTTTTGAAAGTTGCCATGTGTCTATTTCTCTCGGCAGTCTTTTTTGACAGTTGCAATGTGTGTATTTCTCTCAGCAGTCTTTTTTGAAAGTTGCCATGTGTCTATTTCTCTCTGCAGGGTTTTTTGACAGTTGCCATGGGTGTATTTCTCTCGACAGTCTTTTTTGAAAGTTGCCATGTGTCTATTTCTCTCAGCAGTCTTTTTTGACAGTTGCCATGGGTGTATTTCTCTCGGCAGTCTTTTTTGACAGTTGCCATGGGTGTATTTCTCTCGGCAGAGTTTAAATGATTTCATCTAAACACATCAAAAAGTTAACTGAGCTTGGCTAGCAAAACACATGTTCAGGGAATATCTAACGGTTTAAGGGGTGTGATTGCGAAACTGGGACCCGTGAGTTTAAGTGAAAATCCGGGATATTTCCATGACGGTTCGTGCCCAAATTTCCAATCATAGATTTTATAACTCATATATTTGAATTGATCTTTAAAACTTAAAAACAGTTATTTATAGCTATTACAGTCTTTATATGATTTACGTTTGTAAATAAACTTGTCTATTTTACGCTCAGTGGTAAAATATAGGACGATGACTTGGATATTGGTAAATGACGATTGATGGACTGACTGGAAGGGTAGATGGAGTGACAGACCGAGACAGACAAACAGACAGATAGGCAGATAGACAGACAGACAGACGGACCACTACACGGTCGTCTGTTTCCTTCTCGGGAGATGGAGAAGCCATTCATTCATTGATTCATTCATTCATTCATTCTTTCATTCATTCTCGAAGGCTTCTTCTATTGGTTAGATTTTTTTTAAATCTCCATGTTAAAACTTATTTTAAATCAAAGAATGTTGTTTGCACACAGAGATCAATACATGGCGAGGTGTGTGACCTAATATTGCATAAATTTATTTAAATCAGGTACATGCAAGTAGGATTTTATAAAGAAAGTGAACTCTTTTTAAAATAAAAAAAAGAATGAATGAATCGTCTCTACTGTGCTGCATAGAAGAACGTGGCGTTATAATGATTCAAAGGGTATTCATTGAAATCTACAAGACACTATTCTCATTTTATGCATTCAGATACAACATTATTATTATTATTATTATTATATTATTATTATTATTATTATTATTATAAGTGGTAGTAGTATCGTCGTTGCTATTGATAAAATTTAGAATAACAGTTAATTTCAATAATTATTCTGTAATTTCTGCAAATTAATGGTGACGATTCATGACCAGTCGCAAAACGCCAAGTACAGTTTCACAATCAAAACAATGTTTTATCGCCCTACACGTAAATGTTCTGACAAAACTAGAATCATGACTTGGGAACGTAAGTATAAAATTATCTTCAAATTTATCGAAAAGAATGTAAAATTTACAAAATTATTCAGATTCAAAATTTATGTCAAGTTAAGTTTTAGCTGTAGGTTGATTATAACAATTTAACCAGACTCCGATTTTACAATCATCTCTTAACTTAGAATTTCATTAACATAAATTTAGTAATTTTGACAATCTCTTTTGGTGCTTTGAATGTCAAGTTTGCCAGAACATAACACAAATGCTATAAGCTAACCGTGAGCTTTAAAATGGCATCCTACATTCCTCAATACCTGGCCCCAGTTCCACAATCATTCCTTAGCTAAGATTTTCCTTAACTTAAATTCAGCAAATTTTGGTAATCTTTTTGGAACTACTGATTAATATTTTTGTCTATACTGAATGAAAATGGTTTAATTTAGAAGTGGTCTTTAAAATGACACCATAAATTCCTAAACATCTGGAAAATTAACAAAATTATAGAAATTTGAAATTTTGCAAAATTTAGGTTTAGTAAAATCTTAACTAAGGAATGATTGTGAAACCGGGGCCAGAACAATTAATGAAACTATATTCGATTTCAAAACTATATTCGATTTCAAAGCCAGATTAAAGGGAAATTTTAGCTAAGGCAAGGACCAGGCCCCACCAAACGGAACCATTGATGGAGTACGTGTATCACGTGATACCCCATAACGTGTCTGCGAAACTATTATTTCTATTGGAGAAGGAATCGCCCAAGTCGTAAAAATGACGTTACTCCAGGAAATTTCGACGTAAATTTTCCTAAAACGTTCCACGCAAACGGGCATTGATCACGTGGTACATTGGAGAACTCTCGATCTATTGCAGCGGTCTGACATGTGTCGCTAATAGGCGATAAAGTCCAAATTTTCCGACCCGTGGTTGCTGCTCAAAATAATGTGCGTAAAAGTTTATAAACTGAAGAGGGAAAGTGACGAAAACTAGCTGATAATTCTTATGTTGATAAAGTTTTATAAGTGACAACAACTAGCTGATAATTTTTTTGTTGTGTAGGAACTACAAAGAATAAAGTTTAAAGTCCGATAAAATATCACCCCCGCTCCAATGCTTCTGTCAAGGGTTTCTGGTTTTAATTTATTGCTTCTACAATTTGTGTACTTATCCTATACCCAGTGTATATAATTTTACGGCGCACGCGCGCGTGTGTGTGGATATGTGTCCGTCTACTCAACCCTTTAAAACTCGTGTGTATGTGTGTCCGACTAATCAGTTCACTAAACTCGTGTGTTTGTGTGTCCAACTAATGTGTCCTCCCCCCCCCCCCGCGTGCGTGTGTGTATGTGTGAGGGGGGAGAAGGGTATGTCGACGGGAGATATACTTCTGTAGTATAACACGTCTTTTAGATAACGCTAGGTTTATGTTTTAAGTCGCATTATAATTGACTTACCTTATATGTATAGAATCAATCTGGTCAGGATAAGTACACACATAAAAAAAATCTGGAACGTCTTCAACTTATTACATATATATATGTACACCGGACATTGTCCAGTATGTCCAGTTTCCAATCTTAAATCACACTATTTCACTACTAAGTGTTTAATTGGTCAATCGTTGAAGTAGTTACAAACATTGTATATGGTCCGACATATATATAGGGATATGGCGTGTGTAAAAATTTGGGTCGATTTTAACAGGTCAAAGGTCATTTAAATAATAATTTCTTTTTAAATTTAAACTCACGTGATTTACGTGAGATATTTAATTTAATATTTGTGTCAATGACAACTCAGTCAAGTAAAAAATGAATATTTACTCACACAGTTTGTATGAATACAAAACTATAATTAGTGATAGAAATAACTTTAAATACATAAATTATATACAGTTGTACTGTACAGTGAAACCTCTCTATACCGGACACCCTTCAGACGAGGCATTAAAGCGGTCGAGGATTTGGATTTTTTCAGCATTTTTAGGACCTAAAAGTGTGTCCAGTGTCAATAAAGAGAGTGTCCGGCTTTTAGAGGTTGTGTTTCGCAAAATAAAGACAGAATAATAAACTATACGGTAAAGACCACCAGGTTTTCGTCTCCTAAGTCTATAAATTACAGAATATTTAAAGTGAATTTTGAATTTGAACAATACTTTGATATATTGCCAGAGAACTTGCGGTTAGTATTAGTAAAATTTCGAACATGTAATCACAAATTGCCAATAGAAAAAGGAAGATGGGAAAATATTGATAGAAATAATAGATTTTTGTAACCTTTGTAACAGCAATTTCATTGGAGACGGATTTCATTTTTTTACTTGAATGTTCTTATTTGCCGACCTTGGAAAAAAGTTTATTGACAATTTTTTTTTATTCGCACCCGAATACCTTTAAATGTTACAATTAATAAATATGAAGAATTATGAATAAATTGAAAAATCTATGTTTTTGTTTATCAGGAAAGGGTTTAAATTTTACAATGAAAAACTGAAACTGAATGATAAGATTGTATATATTTCAGTATTTAATATAATTTGGTACACTGTATTGTATGTCATTATAGTAATGTATATCATTGTATGTTAAATGTATCTGTATGTCTACAATATATGGCTGTTTGAAACCTCATATACCACCTCCAGTGGTTTTTGAGCGTAATAAATTTGATTTGATTTGATTTGATGATTTGATGATTTGATGATTTGATTTGATTTGATGATTTGATGATTTGATGATTTGATGATTTGATGATTTGATTTGATTTGATGATTTGATGACTTGATGATTTGATGATTTGATGATTTGATTTGATGATTTGATGATTTGATGATTTGATTTGATTTGATGATTTGATGATTTGATTTGATGATTTGATGATTTGATGATTTGATTTGATTTGATGATTTGATGATTTGATGACTTGATGATTTGATGATTTGATTTGATTTGATGATTTGATTTGATTTGATGATTTGATGATTTGATGATTTGATTGATGATTTGAGTTGATTTGATGATTTGATGATTTGATGATTTGATTTGATTTGATGATTTGATTTGATTTGATGATTTGATGATTTGATGATTTGATGATTTGATGATTTTGATTTGATTTGATGATTTGATGATTTGATGATTTGATTTGATTTGATGATTTGATGATTTGATGATTTGATTTGATGATTTGATGATTTGATTTGATGATTTGATTTGATTTGATGATTTGATTTGATGATTTGATGATTTGATGATTTGATGATTTGATTTGATGATTTGATGATTTGATGATTTGATTTGATGATTTGATGATTTGATGATTTGATTTGATTTGATTTTGATGATTTGATTTGATGATTTGATGATTTGATGATTTGATTTGATTTGATGATTTGATGATTTGATGATTTGATTTGATTTGATGATTTGATTTGATTTGATGATTTGATTTGATTTGATGATTTGATGATTTGATGATTTGATTTGATGATTTGATTTGATTTGATGATTTGATGATTTGATGATTTGATTTGATTTGATGATTTGATTTGATTTGATGATTTGATGATTTGATGTTTGATTTGATTTGATGATTTTGATGATTTGATGATTTGATGATTTGATTTGATGATTTGATGATTTGATTTGATGATTTGATGATTTGATTTGATTTGATGATTGATGATTTGATGATTTGATTTGATTTGATGATTTGATGATTTGATTTGATGATTTTGATTTGATGATTTGATGATTTGATTTGATTTGATTTGATGATTTGATGATTTGATTTGATTTGATGATTTGATGATTTGATTTGATGATTTGATGATTTGATTTGATGATTTGATGATTTGATTTGATTTGATGATTTGATGATTTGATGATTTGATGATTTGATTTGATGATTTGATGATTTGATTTGATGATTTGATGATTTGATGATTTGATTTGATGATTTGATGATTTGATTTGATGATTTGATGATTTGATGATTTGATTTGATGATTTGATGATTTGATGATTTGATTTGATGATTTGATGATTTGATGATTTGATTTGATGATTTGATGATTTGATGATTTGATTTGATGATTTGATGATTTGATTTGATGATTTGATGATTTGGATTTGATGATTTGATGATTTGATGATTGATTTGATGATTTGATGATTTGATGATTTGATTTGATTTGATGATTTGATGATTTGATTTGATGATTTGATGATTTGATGATTTGATGATTTGATGATTTGATTTGATTTGATGATTTGATGATTTGATGATTTGATGATTTGATTTGATGATTTGATGATTTGATGATTTGATGATTTGATTTGATGATTTGATGATTTGATTTGATGATTTGATGATTTGATTTGATTTGATTGATTTGATTTGATGATTTGATTTGATTTGATTTGATTTGATTTGATTTGATTTGATTTGATTTGATGATTTGATGATTTGATTTGATGATTTGATGATTTGATGATTTGATGATTTGATTTGATGATTTGATGATTTGATTTGATGATTTGATGATTTGATTTGATGATTTGATTTGATGATTTGATGATTTGATGATTTGATGATTTGATGATTTGATTTGATGATTTGATGATTTGATGATTTGATGATTTGATGATTGATGATTTGATGATGATTTGATGATTTGATGATTTGATGATTTGATGATGATTTGATGATTTGATGATTTGATTTGATGATTTGATGATTTGATGATTTGATGATGATTTGATGATTTGATGATTTGATGATGATTTGATGATTTGATGATTTGATGATGATTTGATGATTTGATGATTTGATGATTTGATGATTTGATGATGATTTGATGATTTGATGATTTGATGATTTGATTTGATGATTTGATTTGATTTGATGATTTGATTTGATTTGATGATTTGATGATTTGATGATTTGATTTGATGATTTGATGATTTGATGATTTGATTTGATTTGATTTGATTTGATTTGATTTGATGATTTGATTTGATTGATGATTTGATTTGATGATTTGATGATTTGATGATTTGATTTGATGATTTGATGATTTGATGATTTGATTGATGATTTGATGATTTGATTTGATGATTTGATGATTTGATGATTTGATGATTTGATTTGATGATTTGATGATTTGATGATTTGATGATTTGATTTGATGATTTGATGATTTGATTTGATGATTTGATGATTTGATTTGATGATTTGATGATTTGATGATTTGATGATTTGATGATTTGATTTGATGATTTGATGATTTGATGATTTGATTTGATGATTTGATGATTTGATGATTTGATGATTTGATGATTTGATTTGATTTGATTTGATGATTTGATTGATTTGATGATTTGATTTGATTTGATGATTTGATGATTTGATTTGATTTGATGATTTGATGATTTGATGATTTGATTTGATTTGATGATTTGATGATTTGATGATTTGATGATTTGATTTGATTTGATGATTTGATGATTTGATGATTTGATGATTTGATGATTTGATTTGATTTGATGATTTGATGATTTGATTTGATTTGATGATTTGATGATTTGATGATTTGATGATTTGATTTGATGATTTGATGATTTGATTTGATTTGATGATTTGATGATTTGATGACTTGATGATTTGATGATTTGATGATTTGATGATTTGATTTGATGATTTGATGATTTGATGATTTGATGATTTGATGACTTGATGATTTGATGATTTGATTTGATGATTTGATGATTGATGATTTGATTTGATGATTTGATGATTTGATGATTTGATGACTTGATGATTTGATGATTTGATGATTTGATGATTTGATTTGATGATTTGATGATTTGATTTGATTTGATGATTTGATGATTTGATGATTTGATTTGATTTGATGATTTGATGATTTGATTTGATGATTTGATTTGATGATTTTGATGATTTGATTTGATTGATGATTTGATGATTTGATGATTTGATGATTTGATTTGATGATTTGATGATTGATGATTTGATGATTTGATTTGATGATTTGATGATTTGATTTGATGATTTGATGATTTGATTTGATTTGATTTGATTTGATTTGATGATTTGATTTGATTTGATTTGATTTGATTTGATTTGATTTGATTTGATTTGATGATTTGATGATTTGATTTGATGATTTGATGATTTGATGATTTGATGATTTGATTTGATGATTTGATGATTTGATTTGATGATTTGATGATTTGATTTGATGATTTGATTTGATGATTTGATGATTTGATGATTTGATGATTTGATGATTTGATTTGATGATTTGATGATTTGATGATTTGATGATTTGATGATTTGATGATTTGATGATGATTTGATGATTTGATGATTTGATGATTTGATGATGATTTGATGATTTGATGATTTGATTTGATGATTTGATGATTTGATGATTTGATGATGATTTGATGATTTGATGATTTGATGATGATTTGATGATTTGATGATTTGATGATGATTTGATGATTTGATGATTTGATGATTTGATGATTTGATGATGATTTGATGATTTGATGATTTGATGATTTGATTTGATGATTTGATTTGATTTGATGATTTGATTTGATTTGATGATTTGATGATTTGATGATTTATTTGATGATTTGATGATTTGATGATTTGATTTGATTTGATTTGATTTGATTTGATTTGATGATTTGATTTGATTTGATGATTTGATTTGATGATTTGATGATTTGATGATTTGATTTGATGATTTGATGATTTGATGATTTGATTTGATGATTTGATGATTTGATTTGATGATTTGATGATTTGATGATTTGATGATTTGATTTGATGATTTGATGATTTGATGATTTGATGATTTGATTTGATGATTTGATGATTTGATTTGATGATTTGATGATTTGATTTGATGATTTGATGATTTGATGATTTGATGATTTGATGATTTGATTTGATGATTTGATGATTTGATGATTTGATTGATGATTGATGATTTGATGATTTGATGATTTGATGATTTGATTTGATTTGATTTGATGATTTGATGATTTGATGATTTGATTTGATTTGATGATTTGATGATTTGATTTGATTTGATGATTTGATGATTTGATGATTTGATTTGATTTGATGATTTGATGATTTGATGATTTGATGATTTGATTTGATTTGATGATTTGATGATTTGATGATTTGATGATTTGATGATTTGATTTGATTTGATGATTTTGATGATTTGATTTGATTTGATGATTTGATGATTTGATGATTTGATGATTTGATTTGATGATTTGATGATTTGATTTGATTTGATGATTTGATGATTTGATGACTTGATGATTTGATGATTTGATGATTTGATGATTTGATTTGATGATTTGATGATTTGATGATTTGATGATTTGATGACTTGATGATTTGATGATTTGATTTGATGATTTGATGATTTGATGATTTGATTTGATGATTTGATGATTTGATGATTTGATGATTTGATGATTTGATTTGATGATTTGATGATTTGATTTGATGATTTGATGATTTGATTTGATTTGATGATTTGATGATTTGATGATTTGATTTGATTTGATGATTTGATGATTTGATTTGATGATTTGATTTGATGATTTGATGATTTGATTTGATTTGATTTGATGATTTGATGATTTGATTTGATTTGATGATTTGATGATTTGATTTGATGATTTGATGATTTGATTTGATGATTTGATGATTTGATTTGATTTGATGATTTGATGATTTGATGATTTGATGATTTGATTTGATGATTTGATGATTTGATTTGATGATTTGATGATTTGATGATTTGATTTGATGATTTGATGATTTGATTTGATGATTTGATGATTTGATGATTTGATTTGATGATTTGATGATTTGATGATTTGATTTGATGATTTGATGATTTGATGATTTGATTGATGATTTGATGATTTGATGATTTGATTTGATGATTTGATGATTTGATTGATGATTTGATGATTTGATTTGATGATTTGATGATTTGATGATTTGATTTGATGATTTGATGATTTGATGATTTGATTTGATTTGATGATTTGATGATTTGATTTGATGATTTGATGATTTGATGATTTGATGATTTGATGATTTGATTTGATTTGATGATTTGATGATTTGATGATTTGATGATTTGATTTGATGATTTGATGATTTGATGATTTGATGATTTGATTTGATGATTTGATGATTTGATTTGATGATTTGATGATTGATTTGATTTGATTTGATTTGATTTGATGATTTGATTTGATTTGATTTGATTTGATTTGATTTGATTTGATTTGATTTGATGATTTGATGATTTGATTTGATGATTTGATGATTTGATGATTTGATGATTTGATTTGATGATTTGATGATTTGATTTGATGATTTGATGATTTGATTTGATGATTTGATTGATGATTTGATGATTTGATGATTGATGATTTGATGATTTGATTTGATGATTTGATGATTTGATGATTTGATGATTTGATGATTTGATGATTTGATGATGATTTGATGATTTGATGATTTGATGATTTGATGATGATTTGATGATTTGATGATTTGATTTGATGATTTGATGATTTGATGATTTGATGATGATTTGATGATTTGATGATTTGATGATGATTTGATGATTTGATGATTTGATGATGATTTGATGATTTGATGATTTGATGATTTGATGATTTGATGATGATTTGATGATTTGATGATTTGATGATTTGATTTGATGATTTGATTTGATTTGATGATTTGATTTGATTTGATGATTTGATGATTTGATGATTTGATTTGATGATTTGATGATTTGATGATTTGATTTGATTTGATTTGATTTGATTTGATTTGATGATTTGATTTGATTTGATGATTTGATTGATGATTTGATGATTTGATGATTTGATTTGATGATTTGATGATTTGATGATTTGATTTGATGATTTGATGATTTGATTTGATGATTTGATGATTTGATGATTTGATGATTTGATTTGATGATTTGATGATTTGATGATTTGATGATTTGATTTGATGATTTGATGATTTGATTTGATGATGTGATGATTTGATTTGATGATTTGATGATTTGATGATTTGATGATTTGATGATTTGATTTGATGATTTGATGATTTGATGATTTGATTTGATGATTTGATGATTTGATGATTTGATGATTTGATGATTTGATTTGATTTGATTTGATGATTTGATGATTTGATGATTTGATTTGATTTGATGATTTGATGATTTGATTTGATTTGATGATTTGATGATTTGATGATTTGATTTGATTTTGATTATTTGATGATTTGATTTGATGATTTGATTTGATTTGATGATTTGATGATTTGATGATTTGATGATTTGATGATTTGATTTGATTTGATGATTTGATGATTTGATTGATTTGATGATTTGATGATTTGATGATTTGATGATTTGATTTGATGATTTGATGATTTGATTTGATTTGATGATTTGATGATTTGATGACTTGATGATTTGATGATTTGATGATTTGATGATTTGATTTGATGATTTGATGATTTGATGATTTGATGATTTGATGACTTGATGATTTGATGATTTGATTTGATGATTGATGATTTGATGATTTGATTTGATGATTTGATGATTTGATGATTTGATGACTGATGATTTGATGATTTGATGATTTGATGATTTGATTTGATGATTTGATGATTTGATTTGATTTGATGATTTGATGATTTGATGATTTTATTTGATGATTTGATGATTTGATGATTTGATGATTTGATTTGATGATTTGATGATTTGATTTGATTTGATGATTTGATGACTTGATGATTTGATGATTTGATGATTTTGATGATTTGATGACTTGATGATTTGATGATTTGATGATTTGATGATTTGATGATTTGATGATTTGCCCCAGCCAGCTTTAACAGTTCATACCTTGATGAACGATTAAAAAACAAATGTCAAACCTTGATTGATAATAATAAGAAATCCCGCGGTTTTTTTTAAAAAATCTTTTTACAAAATGGCACATTAACACGCTTTCTATGATGTGAAAATTTAAAAGGATTTTGACTCAAAATAAGTATAATTACGGTTTTATAGTGAAATATTTTCTTTTTCATTTACATGCTTTCTTAAAATTGCGTTTATTAAGGGAAGTCAAACATTGAATTCATCACACAGTTTTTTCTTCTCGGATTGTTCACTGCTGTACCACGTGATACCCCTAATGGGCGCGGGACATTTGAGTGTAAATTAAAAAACCCATAGTGGACATTTGAGCGACGACTTTAGTGGACATTTGAGCGACGACTTTAGTGGACATTTGAGCGACGACTTTAGTGGACATTTGAGCGACAGATTTTAGTGGACATTTAAGCGACGACTTAGTGGACATTTGAGCGACGACTTTAGTGGACATTTGAGCGACAGATTTTAGTGGACATTTGAGTGACGACTTTAGTGGACATTAGAGCGACGACTTAGTGGACATTTGAGCGACGATTTTAGTGGACATTTGAGCGACAGATTTTAGTGGACATTTGAGCGACGACTTTAGTGGACATTTGAGCGACGACTTAGTGGACATTTGAGCGACGCTTTAGTGGACATTTGAGAGACGACTTCGAGCGACGACTTAGTGGACTTTTGAGCGATGACTTAGTGGACATTTGAGCAACATATTTTAAACATTACTTGTATTTTACGATGGACATTTGAGCGACAGTGTACTACTTTCTGTTACAGTATGAAGGGTAGAGAGAAAAAAAGCTAATTATTTTCGAGCATTTTTATTAGAAATATGCAAACTAGTAGTGAAGTCGATCGCAACAGATTAACATGTACCCTGATTTTAAACATCGGGCTAGAAAAGATATGTTATTTTACTTTAAGATTTATCCTGAAAATTTTACCAAGTTTTAACAGTTTTATGAAATGTAGAGCTAGACTGTTAATGGATTTTATAAATTTTAATGTGGTGCTTTTCAAAAACTATATCCCCGACCGGGTCTGACCCAAGATTTGAAAGTGGGTAGTGACTGTTCATTCGCCAAACACTTGGTATTTCGAAATAAAAGTCACGGTTCTTTCGGATGGGAACTTAAAATAAACGAGTAAATGTGCCACGGTGGGCTTGGCACGTTAAAGAACTCTGCTGTATAATGCCATCAGCGAAATGCAAATGTAAAATTTCTACACCTTTACCTATAGTTGGCGACGGCTCGATATAAGTGAAATATTCTTGACTGGGATGTTAAACGTCATTACTGAATTGAACTCTCTCTACATTTGTCGGAGGCTCACTGAAAAGGACAACATTTCCGCCACTTCATATATATATATATAGATGGTGACGTCTCCATATAAGTGAAACATGGCTGGGATGTAAAACCCAAAACAATCGATCGATCAATAAGCACGAGTGCTTCCAGTGGTCGCGGTACTTTGATTCGATTAGCAGTAACGCGTGATTTTGTATCAATGATTCAATGATCAGGTTTTTATTTAGCAGATTTTACTTAAATGAGATATCGACCAAATATCGATCAAATATGTACTATACGATCGATATATTGATCACTGACAAAACACATGATAAATTGAGTATACATTTTGATTAATTAGTTTTATAAGATACCAGGTAAGATACAAAATGATATAGGTCATAAATTATTAAAATATATACTTGACGACCTTTATTGCCTATATAAATAAATTAAAAATAAGCAAAAAAAAATTATTATACAATGTATAAATAATAGTCAGAAATTCTCATTCAACACCAACATAATTCAATTTCCTTGATTTACTGTTATTTCACTAGTCAGAATTTTGCATTTAATTTCAGATGGATAAAACTTGGCGATTGTTATTGTAACCAAGTGAGTCTTTTGGACAAAATTGAAATTATTTCCTGCACACTTATTTATAAACCCGCTTTGCTTCAAAAGACAAAAAAAAATAAATAAATCACTGCTTAAATAATTTAAGCTTGTCACGGTTATCACCACTTCAGAAACTATTTATTTCTTTCAGTGGTTTCGAACGTTTTTATTTTCTATACAAAAAATAAAATAATTTGCAAAAGAGTTCAAGTTTTTTATCAAAAGGTTTAGTTTAGTTTGATTTACTTGTAACATTTTATAGAAAACATAAATTACATATTACACAATATTACATAAAATCATGACTCCATAGCCAAATGAAAATCCAGAAGTATAGTAAAATCTTTGGAACTGACAAATTAGGTTAGACACATGAACTTCCACCAGGGAAGTGAGGTCGGGTGCTCTGGAAGGGTAAGCAATTCTTGTTTAGCTAGCTACATCCGCCACGTGTGCAAACGAAACTAAATGAAAGGAACATGGACATATATGAGACGCCAAATATATCCAGGGCAACACTGGACATAGAGACATCAAAGTTTCAATACTGTGGTGCCGGCCATGAAACTTTTTGAGGGCCCTGATACGCCTAGGCTTGCAATGTCCCTGGGTTAACAATTTATTTGTTTGCTGCTACATCTTGCTTCGTTGTATAAATCTTCTTTAATTTGCTTTTTAATAAAACGTTTTCGTCACATAAAGTGTTAGCTAGAGGTATTTGGACCTCGTGTTGAAATATCTTCTCATTGTTTATCTATTGAAACAGGTTAATAACAAAAGACGAAATGAAAGATGTTATATATTTTTTAACGGTATTATTGAAGATGAGTATCATTTTATTTTTGATTGTAAAAATATACTAATATTAGAAAACAATTTATTAAACCAAACTACCGAGGCGGATCCAGAATTTTAGAAAGATGGGGAGGGGCGTATAATGTGAGAACCGAAGGCTCGAACCTTCTAGGGTGTCCGGGGGCATGCTCCCCCGGAAAGTTTTGAAAAAATGGCGCAAAAATCCTGCATTATTAGTATTGAAGTAGGCAAAACAGTAAGAGAAGTTCGCAACAACACCGTCACTGCCTTTCACATCCCTATTAACCTGACCGACAAACCTGAAGCAACTATAGAAGTTAATGTCGATAACAGTGGTAAACGCAACATATCGCATATACCGCGTGCTACAAATGATAGAAAATACCCAAGTAAATCACACTCTCAACAGGAGGCAGATATATTTGTTGGTATTAAACGAAATAAAATAGCAAAGTATTATGTTTCACGTATTGGTGAACAGACAACTAGAACTGGTATTATAAACTTCTTGTCGCGTAAAGGTATCCACGTCACTCACTTACAGTTGTTTAAAGCAAGGAAAGGTCGCGTATCAGCAAAAATAAACGTGTATACTGAACATGGACCATTGCTTGAGCAACCAGAATTTTGGCCGGATGAAATCATCTGCAGAAAATGGTACAGTAATCGGGAATGGTACAACCAGACTGAGTCATGGTAAATATATACAACATAATGAACACTCACAATAACACAATGTTGACTGTTATATATATCATTATGTTTAACATATTAACATGGAATGTAAGGGGTGCTATTTCATCTTCACTCTGTATAGCAGAAATGCTATCGTTATTTAATGTTGATGTTCTGGCTATCACAGAACACAAGCTACGGGAAAATACCAAAACATTTTTAGACAGTATTGATACTCGTTATAAATGTGTTACAAAGATTGATACCTCAAGTGATAGCAAAACACTTGGTAAAGCTGGTGTAGCAATAATGTTTAGAAAAACTATGGAATCTGTTGTAACAGAAATAGAACAGACACATTCAGAACGTATAGTAGGTATTGAAATCAGATTACAAAATGGTGCAAAATTGTATATCTTTGCAGCTTATCTTCCATCTGAAAGCTCGCTTGATCTATATTTAAATGAACTTAATAGAGTTAAAGATGTTTATAATTATTACTCTGAATTAGGTAAAGTTATAGTAGCTGGTGACTTCAATGCTAGTTTATTACAATGTGATGAAGGTAAGACTAATATGTACAAGTCATCAGAACTGGTAAGTTTTGTATCAGATTGTAATGTAGTACCTGTAAATGTTGGTAGTTTATGTAAAGGGGTTAATTATACCTTTCTTAGGAACAAAACCTTACTTGATTATGTATTTACTGACAATGATACAGCTTCCCTTACAAAGTCTGAAATTCTTGCTGAAGGCAGTTTGTCGATAACCTCTGATCACCTTCCAATTGTTACAACCGTCAATATTGACAATATAGGCAATCCTCATCAACTAAGCAACTCCCGTACAAAGCATATTGCTTGGCATAAAGCAACCAATGAACACTTGGCGTCTTATGCTCAAACAGTCAGTGAGCGTATAGATATGTTAAACGCATATCCGATGACAACTTGTGAAAATATTGATACGGTAGTACACCTTCTCACAAACATTCTTATCTCCAGTTCCAAAGACACTATCCCTTACTCTAGGTTTAACCAATATAGTAAACCTTACTGGACAAAAGATGTAAAAGCGGCACACATTGCCGAGCGTAATTTCAGAACAATCTGGGTTTCAGAAGGAAGACCAAGAGGACAAGGATTTCAATCATACGTGAATTACAAACGTGCTAAAAGGACCTTTCGTAATACTCTTGATCAAGCAGCTGAAGATTATTTCGAAAGTGTATCACGTGAATTACAAGAAGCCGCAGATCTTGATATCAGAATGTTTTGGAAAATGGTCAAGCGTCATAAACCTAGAGTTGAAAAAGTATATCCTGAGATCAACTACAAAGGACAATCACACAATGATCCGAACGGTGTTGCAAACGCATTTGCAAATTTTTATAAGGAAATATATACACCACTTGATCATTCACAATTTAATCAGAAATTCAAGAAACAAATAGAAGAAGAATTTGATACAGTGCTAAATCAAAATTTATTTGAACAAAACATTATTTCGAACGTGGGTGTAGATCTAACTACTATTAATGAACTTGCACGAGATATCAAGTTAAACAAAGCCCCAGGTCATGATGGCATTCATGGTGAACATATTCGATATGGTGGAGAAAAACTGTGTGCCTTCATTGTTAAACTATTTAACGCTATTTTTACATTAGGGCGTATTCCGGAATCGTGGCATAAAGGCCTAATAATTCCTATATTCAAAGGAGGTAATAAAGACAAATCCATTCCTGACAACTACAGACCTATAATGCTTCTACCAACTTTGTTGAAACTCCTAGAAAAAGTTATATTATTAAATATACAAAAACTTGACTTTGCCCAGAGGTTCCCAAACTGTCATCAGCAAGGCTTTCAGACTGGACTAAGCTGTATAACAGGGGTATTTAATTTTCAAGAAACATTATACCATAACATTGAGCGTGGTAGTAAAGTCTATGTAGCATTTCTTGATATAACCAAAGCCTTTGACACAGTATGGCGCCATGGCCTATTAGTTAAGCTACATAGATTAGGCATCAAAGGTATCCTATGGCGTCTACTCTACGATTCCCATGTTAACACCTACAGTGCAGTTGTCATTAATGGCACAACCTCTGATTGGTTTAACGTTCAACAAGGTGTACGACAAGGTGGAGTTCTCTCGACCTTTCTATACCTTGTTTATATAGATGAATTATTAGAACTCCTCGATAAATCAGGTTTTGGGGCTAGAATTGGTAACCTTGTTACATCTATCCCTGCATTTGCTGATGATTTGGCATGCATTAGTCTTTCCCCAACTGGTCTCCAAAATATGTTGAACCTGTCATATAATTATTCTTGCAATTGGCGTTTTACTTTTAGTCCACGCAAGTCGGAAATTCTGGTTTTTGGGGTATCCGAACGGCAGTATGATAACCTGTCAATTTCATGTTACATCGGTGATACTCAGCTACAGGTTTCGAAAGAATATTTACATCTTGGAGTTCTCCAAAATGCATTTTTTAATTCCACAAATCGCACAAAGGATAAAGTAGACAAAGGCAGGAGGGCCTTTTATGGATTTAATAACATTAGACATAATTCCACAAATCCATTGGTTCTATCAAAACTCTACCAAAAAGTTGTTATACCGACTACACTTTATGGCTGTGAAGTTTGGAATAATCTACGGAAAAGTGACATCAAAACCTTGGATCAATCTCAACATTTTATATGCAAGGCAATTCAAGATCTTCCTACCAGGACACGCTCCGATATGTGTGAAAGCATGCTTGGCATGCACAAACTTTCAGTTGAAGTGGATAAACGCAAACTTCTATTTCTTGGCAAGCTTTGTCTCATGGACTCAAATTATCTTACAAAGCAGGTATTCATTCAAAGACTTTATCGTTTTATAGAAGCACCGGATATACAGAAGGGTTTTATCCCAGATCTTTGGTTCATTTTGTGCAAATATAACTTGAATGAATTTCTAAAACAGTTTCTTGTAAACCAGAATTTCCCAGCAAAATTTCAATGGAAGAAAATAGTCAACCTACATGTACACGCTACAGAATCAGATAACTGGTTACATCGCACAGTAAATGACCCAGATTTTAAATTATATCGCGAGCTCACCGCAAACATTCCACCAACCGTTATTTGGGAAACAGCAAAAAGCACAGAGGATCTTGCAGCAGCGAAATTTGTTTCTAAACTTTGGACAACCCCACCTAATTCAGACTTTCATACATGTAACCTGTGTACTCAGTCCTTTCATAACGTTTTTCAGCATTTAACATGTTCATGCCCTGCTTTAGCTTCAGTACACACAGCGTTCTGGTCAAACGTTACCGATACATTCGGAATAACATGGAACATTGAACTGAATAGTTACAGTGAACACCAGCAATACCTATCTTTCTTGGGTAAACCAATGAAATGTGTCACACAACCAGAGGAATGGATATCGTTCATTCGTATATCGTTCAAATTTGTTTTACGTGCTTCAGCCTTGTATCAAAGGCTACTGGACTCTTGACGGATACTCCAAAACCCATAATTTCCGACTTGCTATAGTACACAGGCTATAGCAGGTATATATATACTGTATATATAATTGTACACATAGTTATTAACTTACCATGTTTCACAGTTTAATTTTTTGTTCATAGTTAACTATGTTAGTTTACATGTTTTCTTATATAGTTAGTTAAGTTACATAATTATATAACTATGTATCTCATGTAATGAGGATATCAATAAATGATGATGATGATGACCACTTCAGAAACTATTTATTTCTTTCAGTGGTTTCGAACGTTTTTATTTTCTATACAAAAAATAAAATAATTTGCAAAGAGTTCAAGTTTTTTTATCAAAAGGTTTAGTTTAGTTTGATTTACTTGTAACATTTTATAGAAAACATAAATTACATATTACACAATATTACATAAAATCATGACTCCATAGCCAAATGAAATCCAGAAGTATAGTAAATCTTTGGAACTGACAAATTAGGTTAGACACATGAACTTCCACCAGGGAAGTGAGGTCGGGTGCTCTGGAAGGGTAAGCAATTCTTGTTTAGCTAGCTACATCCGCCACGTGTGCAAACGAAACTAAATGAAAGGAACATGGACATATATGAGACGCCAAATATATCCAGGGCAACACTGGACATAGAGACATCAAAGTTATCAATACTGTGGTGCCGGCCATGAAACTTTTTGAGGGCCCTGATACGCCTAGGCTTGCAATGTCCCTGGTTAACAATTTATTTGTTTGCTAGCATCTTGCTTCGTTGTATAAATCTTCTTTAATTTGCTTTTTAATAAAACGTTTTCGTCACATAAAGTGTTAGCTAGAGGTATTTGGACCTCGTGTTGAATATCTTCTCATTGTTTATCTATTGAAACAGGTTATAATAACAAAAGACGAAATGAAAGATGTTATATATTTTTCTAACGGTATTATTGAAGATGAGTATCATTTTATTTTTGATTGTAAAACATATACTAATATTAGAAAACAATTTATTAAACCAAACTACCAGAGGCGGATCCAGAATTTTAGAAAGATGGGGAGGGGCGTATAATGTGAGAACCGAAGGCTCGAACCTTCTAGGGGTGTCCGGGGGCATGCTCCCCCGGAAAGTTTTGAAAAAATGGCGCAAAAATCCTGCATTCTGGTGCAATCTGAGCTGCATCAAAGAGGAAAAATCTTTCATTCAAAATGCCTGTATCATAGTATGAAAAATATGTATTATTAGCGACATAAATGGGGGTACGCCCCCCGCTGAATCCGCCACTGACTACTGGGTCAAACCAAGCATGTACTAACTTATACAACAATGTCAAACAATTATGCAATCTAGCAACATTTTTATACAATGCTTTAAATATTAGAAATAATGTTTAATTTTATATCTATACTCTTTATTTATTATCTCTCCTGGTACTGTTGTTTATTTATTTACACATATACTGCTCATAGAACATTGTATTATGTTATTATTATATTGTAAATCCAATAAGTTGTAATCAACTCACGGAATAAAGAAATTGAATAGAGTACAAATTAAATTCAAAAACTTTTCATCATCATTTAAAACACTAAATACTAGTATAGGATTCAATTATTAAATAAAATTAAAAATATCTTGTTTAATATATATTTGAATAAAAGTCATACTCCATTATAAATGCTTTGTTACTATCTCAGAATTTACAAAGTCTATCAGATAAAGCTACAATTTTATGGGTATATGACTTTTTCACAGAACAGAATACTATTTGCATACAACATTACTATTTCTGTTTCTGAATTAAAAAAAAATACAGATAAATCGTTTGTACAAGGCTGTCTAGTTCATATACAGGTGCACGTCCCAAAAATAATGACAAATCATATGACATATACAGGTGCACGTCCGAAAAATAATGACAAATTATATGATATATACAGGTGCACGTCCCAAAAATAATGACAAATCATATGACATATACAGGTGCACGTCCGAAAAATAATGACAAATTATATGATATATACAGGTGCACGTCCCAAAAATAATGACAAATCATATGACATATACAGGTGCACGTCCCCAAATAATGACAAATCACATGACATATACAGGTGCATGTCAGAGTCGTTAATTGTATCATCCGTCGTTACATCATCATTATTACTACTGTCTACCATGTTAAACACCACCACTGTTACTTAAGTGACGTCACACATAGGTAAAGTTTTACTAGCAGCGATTTTGAGTGAGTGCTTGAGTAATAAAGTTAAACGTCCTAGTCAAGAATATTCCACTTATATCGAGACATCAAGTCCCGTGTCACAGTATGCTTGGCATGACAAGGAACTCCGCTGTATAATGGCATCAGCTCAACGCGCGGACAACATTTCTACATTTTGCCTATAGCCGAGAACGTCTCCCAACTCAACTCTATACGGTTAGTATTAAAAATTACTGTATAATCCTATCTTAGCTAGCATTTGTAATTGTATGCAATCGGTTTGTCTATTGGGACATGTGTTCGTTTAACATAGATTTGTATATTTATTTACAAGTGCACCTGTACTAGAAATTCTGGTTGTTATTAGAGACAATCAAAATCTCGCATAATACGGAATGTTTAATGATCCTGTATTTCTAAGGACCGGTGCAGGCACACTTAAAACTAAAACACGTGTATGATTCCCTGTTAGTAAAGTAAAATGAACGTCGCTATGGGTTGTTATTTTGTCGTGGTTGTTTTTAATTTATATAATCAATATGTTGTCCGTTTGGGATCGGCAACTCTAATTATAACGATAAACAGTCCATTGGTTATGTTTACAAATAGTAACAAAGCACATGTATGCATGACGAGAGAGAGAGAGAGAGAGAGAGATAGATAGAGAGAGAGAGAGAGAGAGAGAGAGAGGGAGAGAGAGAGAGAGAGAGACTGCGCACATGTACAGAGAGAGAGAGAGAGAGAGAGAGAGAGAGAGAGACTGCGCACATGTATGCATGACGAGAGAGCGAGAGAGAGAGAGAGAGAGACTGCGCACATGTACACACACACAGAGAGAGAGAGAGAGAGAGAGAGAGAGAGAGAGAGAGAGAGACTGTGCACATGTACAGAGAGAGAGAGAGAGAGAGAGAGAGAGAGAGAGAGTGAGAGAGAGAGAGACTGTGCACATGTATAGAGAGAGAGAGAGAGACTGCGCACATGTACAGAGAGAGAGAGAGAGAGAGAGAGAGAGAGAGAGAGAGACTGCGCACATATACAGAGAGAGAGAGAGAGAGAGAGAGAGACTGCGCACATATACACAGAGAGAGAGAGAGAGAGAGAGAGAGAAGAGAGAGAGAGAGAGAGAGACTGCGCACATATACAGAGAGAGGGGAGAGAGAGATCACGGATAGAAAGAGCGCTCTCTCAAACACACTCAGAGAGAGACTGCACTCATGCACAGAGAAAGAGAGGGACGGAGATCACGAATAGAAAAAAGAGAGTGCTCTCTTACACACACACACACACAGAGAAAGAGAGAGAGAGAGAGAGAGAGAGAGAGAGAGAGAGAGAGTTGTTAAACTTCTTTACTGATATTATGATGATTGATTTCACGGTACTTATTGATGTCATGATTTTATGTATACTACACAAACGCATTCCACTAAAAATTTATTTAAACACCCACACAAACCGTTATGTCTGAGTTACAATTACAACTTTAAAATCCTTCCCGCTAATTGTCAATGTCAAACTAAATCTTAAAGAACGCTCGAGCATAGTAATGATGTGTTTAATTAACCTATCCCAATACGGCTCTGGAAAACCCAATACGGCTCTGGAAAATTCAATACGGCTCTGGAAAATCCAATACGGCTCTGGAAAATTCAATACGGCTCTGGAAAACCCAATACGGCTCTGGAAAACCCAATACGGCTCTGGAAAATTCAATACGGCTCTGGAAAATCCAATACGGCTCTGGAAAACCCAATGCGGCTCTGGAAAATCCAATACGGCTCTGGAAAATCCAATACGGCTCTGGAAAATTCAATACGGCTCTGGAAAACCCAATGCGGCTCTGGAAAATCCAATACGGCTCTGGAAAATTCAATACGGCTCTGGAAAATCCAATACGGCTCTGGAAAATTCAATACGGCTCTGGAAAACCCAATGTGGCTCTGGAAAACTCACTGATACGGCTCTAGAAAACTAAATACGGCTCTGGAAATTCACTGATACGGTTTTGGAAAAAAAACCTCACTGATACTGCTCTAGAAAACTGAATACGGCTCTGGAAAAAACTCACTGATACGAGCTGGAAAAAACTCACTGAATACGGCTGTGGAAAAAAACTCACTGATACGGCTCTGGAAAAAAATTCACTGATACGGCTCTGGAAAACACAACAGAAAAACTAATTTTTGGGATTTTTGTATGCAACTTACCATGTCGTTGTATCACTACTGACACAATTTTACTGTGAGCTCTTTTAGTTTTATAGTTCAGACACGGGGATATTGCAAACCTAGTCTTATTGGGGTCCTAACAATTTGTATGGTCGTCATCACAATGATGTTGATAATTATGATGTCTCTGTTTTTAAAATTGTCCTAGATATATTTGACGTTCCGTAGTTCCATGTTCTTTTCACTCTCTGTAAATTTTGACCACACAGCTAAACAGGAGGTGCTTACACTTCCGGAGCACCTGACGTCACCTCCGTGGTGGAAGTTTAAGTGTTAAACTTAATTTGCCAGTTTCAAAGTTTTTGTTTTTCTTTGGAATCCTGATTTGGAAATGGATTGGCATATTTGTTTTTTATTTTGCTTTGGAATTCTGATTTGGACATGGATTGGTATATTTGTTTTTTATTTTGCTTTGGAATTCTGATTTGGACATGGATTGGTATGTTTGTTTTTTATTTTGCTTTGGAATCCTGATTTGGACATGGATTGGTATGTTTGTTTTTACTTTGCTTTGGAATTCTGATTTAGACATGGATTGGTATGTTTGTTTTTTTATTTTGCTTTAGAATTCTGATTTAGACATGGATTGGTATGTTTGTTTTTAATTTTGCTTTAGAATCCTGATTTGGACATGGATTGGTATGTTTGTTTTTACTTTGCTTTGGGATCTTATTTGGAAATGGATTGGTATATTTGTTTTTTATTTTGCTTTGGAATCCTGATTTGGACATGAATTGGTATGTTTGTTTTTTATTTTGCTTTGGAAATCTGATTTGGACATGGATTGGTATGTTTGTTTTTACTTTGCTTTTGGGATCCTTATTCGGACATGAATTGGTATGTTTGTTTTTGATAAGAATTAATCATCCAATATATGTTACAAATAAATGTAAAAATGTTAAAAACGCAGCTATGTTTTGTAATGAGAATATAAGTAAACAACATTAACCTGTTTACGTGATCTTTTGTTTTAATATTTATTGTGAACTAGTGGATAAATTTATATATAGGAAACACGGGTTTAAGGCAAACAACTTTGACCTGTCCGCTTGACCTTTGATTTAAATATTTATTACGGACCAAGTACATTCATGTATAGGGAGCACAGGTGTTACGTTTATCTACATATCGTGTACCTCGAGTACATACTATTAACAGTGAATCCTTCTACAACCACTGTAATGGGTGGACCCTCTTATATGAATATTCCCAATGAAAGGTCAAACGGACAGGTCAATGTTGTTTACCTATACTCACCTGTGCTTTGTGTATGTATTAACTTGGATCTTAACGCAACCCATTTATTGTTTGGACCCTCCTATATGAATATTCCCAATGAAAGGTCAAACGGACAGGTTAATGTTGTTTACCTATACTAATTTTAACTACCGCATTGGAAACATACATTGTTTATGTATGAACTGTGAATCCTAACATCCTAACACTACTCGTGTATTGGGTGGATCATATATATATATAGTTGAGTTGAGTAATGGTGTTTAACGTCCCAGTCAAGAATATTTTACTTATATCGAGACGTCGCCAGCTATAGGCGAAGGTGCAGAAATTTGGCCTATGCGTTGCGCTGATGGCATTACTCAGCAGGGTTCTTTATCGTGCCAAGCCTACCAAGACACGGGACCTCGTTTATTTTAAGTTCCCATCGGAAAAAAAACGTGCTTTTCATTTGTAATGCCGAGTGCTGGCGAAGGAACAGTCACTACCCACTTTTAAGTCTTGGGTCAGACGCTTCCGGGGTTCGAACCCACGACCTCCCACAACCAGTCTTAAAAAAAAAGAAAACATATAGGGAGCACAGGTGTTACGTTTATCTACATATCGTGTACCTTGAGTACATACTATTAACAGTGAATCCTTCTACAACCACTGTAATGGGTGGACCCTCCTATATGAATATTCCTAATGAAAGGTCAAACGGACAGGTCAATGTTGTTTACCTATACTCACCTGTGCTTTGTGTATGTATTAACTTGGATCTTAACGCAACCCATTTATTGTTTGGACCCTCCTATATGAATATTCCCAATGAAAGGTCAAACGGACAGGTCAATGTTGTTTACCTATACTAATTTTAACTACCGCATTGGAAACATACATTGTTTATGTATGAACTGTGAATCCTAACATCCTAACACTACTCGTGTATTGGGTGGATCATATATATATATATATATAGTTGAGTTGAGTAATGGTGTTTAACGTCCCAGTCAAGAATATTTCACTTATATCGAGACGTCGCCAGCTATAGGCGAAGGTGCAGAAATTTGGCCTATGCGTTGCGCTGATGGCATTACTCAGCAGGGTTCTTTATCGTGCCAAGCCTACCAAGACACGGGACCTCGTTTATTTTAAGTTCCCATCGGAAAAAACCGTGCTTTTCATTTTGTAATGCCGAGTGCTGGCGAAGGAACAGTCACTACCCACTTTTAAGTCTTGGGTCAGACGCTTCCGGGGTTCGAACCCACGACCTCCCACAACCAGTCTTAAAAAAAAGAAAACATATAGGGAGCACAGGTGTTACGTTTATCTACATATCGTGTACCTTGAGTACATACTATTAACAGTGAATCCTTCTACAACCACTGTAATGGGTGGACCCTCCTATATGAATATTCCTAATGAAAGGTCAAACGGACAGGTCAATGTTGTTTACCTATACTAATTTTAACTACCGCATTAGAAACATACATTGTTTATGTATGAACTGTGAATCCTAACATCCTAACACTACTCGTGTATTGGGTGGATCATATATATATATAGTTGAGTTGAGTAATGGTGTTTAACGTCCCAGTCAAGAATATTTCACTTTTATCGAGACGTCGCCAGCTATAGGCGAAGATGCAGAAATTTTGCCTGTGCGTTGCGCTGATGGCATTATACAGCAGGGTTCTTTAGCGTGCCAAGTCCACCGTGACACGGGACCTCGTTTATTTTAAGTTCCCATCCGAAATAACCGTGACTTTCATTTCGTAATGCCGAGTGCTTGGCGAAAAAACAGTCACTACCCACTTTCAAATCTTGGGTTAGACCCGGCCGGGGATCGAACCCACGACCTTCCATTTAAGGAGCGAGCACTCTACCAACTGAGCTACCGCAGTGATATATATATATATATATATATATATAATATATATATATATATATATATATATATATATATATATTATATATATACACTAGTATATGGATATTCCTAATAAAACGTCAAGAGGACATGTCAATATTGTTGGCTTATAAAACAGCTTTGCGTTCATTTGATGAATATGTTAGTCAGGGGGCAGATCCCAAAAATGTGACACCCCTAAACTTTTTTTGTTGAAAGCGGGAAACAGGATGATTCGTATTAATACTCCCTAAACATTTTTGCGGGGGTATGGTATGATTGGACAAAGCACACGATGTATGTGCCTGAATGTACGTTGCTATTGCTAGTTGGTCTAAATCGAAGTCGTAAAATTTTGAGACTTTTTCTGGTAATATCAAAAAGTCTCCTTTGTCTGGAGCCCAATGTCAACGCCTAATAAAGTCCGGTCTTCATTGGGCGTCGGACTTCATTAGGCGTCGGACTTCATTAGGAGTTGTTACATGTGTACCCATACAGATCTGGAATGTCACGGTTCATGTTCATGTAAACAGTCATTTTCAGCTATGACAAGACTACCACAAGGGAGTCCCGAGATGAATTCCATGCACGCCCCCAGGACATTTATAAGTCGCCGCTTCGAAGATATTTTTTTTAATTTTGTATTGGTCACACCACCTATCTTCGATGAGTTGAATTTTCATTTGTTCGTTATTCCACTTTCTGTCACGGAAGGTAATTTTCAATCATTTCCGTGTGGAAGATTGCTCGTTCAAACCCCGGCAAGGTCTTACCAGGACGTAAAAATGGTATTTTGCAATGAAAGCCATTAGGGTAATTTGAATAAGACCTTAAACCAGCTTCCCCATGTCGACGTAGGTGTGGCACGTTAAAACATAGCACTGACGTGCTGTTGTACAGCGTAGTTGGGAAAATTGCGTTGTGGCAAGACAGAATATAACCGAAAATTCGGGGTGGGGGTGGGGGGTCGATCTATGCATAGTCCGACGGATGTTTTTTTTGGAAAAAGAAACAATGTACCAAACCATGTATTGCTGAATTAAATGGTAGAAAATAATAATTTCATAAATATATGAAAAAAGACAATCGGTAATTTAAATTTAAAAAAGTTGTACCCGATCGTTTTGTCATTTCGGATAGAGAGAAAGTAGAGTTTTGCAGATCCTACCGTCGCTATGAGGGGGTACATTCTAGCGGTTGTATGTAACTGGATCATTTGCTGTTAATCTGGGTTTTAATTAACTGCTGATTATCACTCACAATATTCCCGTTTCATGTTAATGGTGAAGTACAGTTGTTTTACCAGTTCCGAATTTTTACTACCGAATAATCTAAAATTTCAATCCCGTTCAATTAAAGGAATCGCAAAATAACTTTCTAAATTTGCTTCTATTTGAATATATGGGCATTAATAAACTTCAACCGCTTCCTAAATGTATGTGCAGGACAGGTCGACCTAGTTTAACGATGTAAACAAATCGTGATCACGGAAATGCTTTTTTCAAGAAAACATACTACCACGTGTTTTTGAGGACAGGTGTCGTTATTTTGGAATCGGTAAACATTTGTATTATTACACCACATAAATTTTATTTCCTCTGCTAGTGGACGACGTCTGCAGCAGCGCTTATATGAAACCCTGTTCGGAACTGGTAAAACGACTGTATTTAAAATTTGCATACAACACTGTACGAATTATCTCCCTTTCATGATAGTAAAATCTAATCGATTTAATTTAAACAATATTTTATTCAGAAAAAAAATGCTGAAAAGGATTGGACAGCAGGCATTGCCTATATATGTCCTCTCCTTAGTCGGAGTACATAATATATATAATAATAAGTATAACAAAAATAACATTCATAATAATAATAATAATAATAATAATAATAATAATAATACACAATATAATAATATTAATAATAATAATACACAATGAATAATAATAACAATACACAATGAATAATAATAATAATAATAATAATAATAATAATAATAATAATAATAATAATAATAATAATAATAATAATAATAATGACTAGTGTTATGCAAATAATTATGATAATATAATTGTAACTACTAAAAATTTGAAAAATTCATTTTTTGTTGGAATATTGAAAAATAAATGTAGAAAAAAAGAAAAAGAGAAAAAACAATATAAAACAGAACGAAAACAAAGAACAATGAAAAAAACAAAATGAAAAAAAAAGAGAAAATGAGTGAAAGAGAGATATATATACAAAAGGGAGTAGCTAATAGTTAGCAAAGTTAAACAACAAAAAAGAGGTTGAAAATAACAGAACAGAAGATGTGAATTATTAGGGTTAAGAAAGTAAGAGTAATATGTACAAAAGAGTGACTCAGTTGGAATTATTAGATTTAAATCGTTGAGAATCTTTAATGAAGTTGTGTACTGCTTGAAATAATTGAGTGTTTTTACCGTATGAGTATTCAGAAGAACCATGGAGAAGAATTTGAAGGTCTATAGAAGGTAAGCCAGTTATAGAATAAATAGCATTAAATAATTTCTGCCTGGGTTGAGAGAAAGCTACACAGTCAAATAAGAAGTGCTGATTATCTTCAGATGGGGATCTACATTTAGGACATGATGGGTCATTCTCAATAAAGTGATCAAAAAGATGACGCTTAAGATTGCTCGAGAAATTGCGCAACTGACAGTGATATATATTCTCAGCTCTACTACCATAGTTAAAGGAAGAATTCATTTCACTTGTGCAAAAGTATGATTTAAGTTTAGACTTGAATGATGCAATAGAAGTTGCAGATTTTATTGTAATCGGTAGATCATTCCATAGTTTTATTGTAGATGGCAGGAAGCTATTGTAATAGGAAGAAGTTCGACAAAGAGGTAGTTAAAACAGTTGACCCGAGTTTCTTAAGTTGTAACCAGTATCAGTTGGAAAGTAGGGATAGATGATATGTTGCAAATAAGCAGGGGCATAGCCATTGATAGATTTATAGAAAGTAATTAGTTTAATCGATAAACATTTTAAAATATGACACAATTGCCTCAACATCAAAATACGTTATCATAACCTTCAAAATAAATTTAAATTTCCGTAGATTTCACGAAGAATTAATTAAACAACCCGCCGTTGCTGTTCATTTCATAAAAAGTTATGATTTTACATCGTAGGACGCAAACTTCTCGAACTACTTTTAATTGTAAACATGAGATCAGTTCGCCAAATTGCAGAAATTATTAGATGCATCCCGTCGCAATATTTTACTAGATTCCGAAATGTATTCCGAAAATGTATTCAAATTGTGCATATGTAACCAAATGCATTACCCGTCTCAGAATACATATCTCACGATAAAACAGATATACTTCTTTCACGCTCATTTACCAGGCGCACTATTTCCAGGTGTACTCATATCTTATAATTTCATAGCAAAGAAGCTCGATATCTTGGAAGAAAGCGATAGCAAAGTAAGCGTTCACTTTTTTCACGCTGTACAAAAGCCCTCATCAGTGCACTTCATGGGTAAAACTTTCTGTCACTTTGTATAGCTGGTAAAGTCTTGATATAAGTGGAACATTCATTCAATACCGGATCGATACTTTCGCAAATTACACATGACATTGATTTGGGTTTGTATTTATTAAAATTCTTTAAAAAGTGTAACATTTGTAAAAATAAAAATGGACAGTTTGAGAGCCTGAATACAGTCCGATCTTCGTGGGGGTGAGTTAGACAATAACAAAATAAGAAATTCTGAAGTTGTCTATTGAATGAGAATCATGACTTAAAATTGGAAATGCCAAATTACATATCATCTCCTTTTTTAATTATCCATCTAGTCGGTCAAATTGTAATCTTCAATAGGCACATATAAGTGCATTTTGCACCAGGCAACTAGACTCTCATAGCTAAGCAATTTAATTATAATTGTAGCTAAGACTTTAGGACATACTAAAACTGTCTTGAATATTTGAACACTTCCGTGTAATTAACTGCAGACAAAACAGGAACCCTCAAAGAATTATTCCCTAGCGGATTGGGTACATACCCAGGCTGTGAGAAGCGCACCTAGACCACTCATTAATATTGCTAGAGTACAAGAAATATCACACAACTATAATGATTAAAGACGTTCTATTTTACAGACTAAAGAAAATAACAAATCTTATAAAATGCAGTTCATTGATTTTATAACGATATTTATAATATTAAGTATTGTAAACACACACACACACACACACACACACACCACAAACCGTGACACACACACACCACATCACACACACACACACCACACACACACACACACACACACACACACACACACACACCTATATATCATGAAAATCAGCAAAAATCCATAAACACAAACAGTTCAAGCATTTAGGAAAGAAAACTGTTCATTCGAATTATAAAATACCAAGAGTCGTAATTTCTATAAAAACAACAGGGCAGATCTAGAACGAGACGAATACTCGTTCTGTAATTCATTGTGGCCAGTGGACTTGCATACCAGATATCATTATCCATGTAATATCCGGAAGCTTAAAAAAAAGAATTGCAGAAAACTCTTATTTCAGTCAAATACAAACAGTCGGAATCGAAAAAATATGCAGAGCGGAAAAAAGCACGTAAAATTGATCTGCATCTCATTGTGATTGATTCGCATTGAAAAAAATCGGCCTACTGTCATGATGAATTTTTTCGTTAATTTTTATACCATTTTTAAATCTTACAAAACATTTTATTTAGATGAAATTTCCTATTTCTATATTTAAATAACACATTATTTTTATTTTATTTAATACATTTAAGTTACACATTTAATTTTATAAGTTTGATAAAATAACTTTAGTATTACAGTTTATTCTAAATTTTCATTAATTTTGAAATTAATTAATATTATTTCAAGACAGGTAAATTGTTAATTACCTAGGGCTTGTTGACACCTGACAGTCTTCCTAGAGTTCTGTATTCGGCTTTGAGTTCTATAGGTTCAAAGGGTGTCGCAGCCGACTGTTTTGATTTTTGTTCAGAAATATAAAAGAATAATTGCAATTAGGCAAATGATTAAAATACAAAATTTGTTCTCACGCCACATGTCTTGCAACCAATTTACTGCGCTATCCAAGCACGGAAATTCGTACGCTGTTGTCTTGGATTTTGATTAATTTTGGAAGTTGATTGTCTATTACCTGAAAGTCCCAATTTTTTTTTTTTTGGAAAGCTACGCTTTGCAGAATAAAGACAAGTAAACTTGAAAAACAACTGTTTACAGTATTTTATACATATCTTTCAGGTAAGCCAATTTACTTTACTTTTTTAGACTTTTTGTAAGTTAAATTTTACAATTCTCACAATTTTCATATTTAAATTTTATAATTTTATTCTTAAATTCGGTATCTGGTCAACTCGTTCCAATTCCAACTCGTTCCAACTGATTTTCGCCAACTCGTTCCACTTTTTTATGCAGAGTTTTTACACCTGTATTTTAATTATCAACTCGTTCCAACTAAATTACCAACTCGTTCCAAATACCAACTCGTTCCAACTTTTTCACCAACTCATTCCAACTTTTTCACCAACTCATTCCAAATTTAGGAATTTTTAATGATTTAGCCATTACCAACTCGTTCCATCTTTTAATATTGTTAAATATTTAATTTAATATAGGATCATTTTAAAAATAAAGGATCTCTTAATTTTTAATTAATCACAACGTTGTCCAGCTCTAACCACGTGGAGGTATCCTCTTCAAGAGCCATGATAGTCCAAGGTTCCAAAAGATATATATTGTAGAGATTTCTTTTTATTTTTTTTGTTACATTTTTTCTTTTTATTTGCTACTTTTTCTTTTCTTTTTTATTTCTTTTGTATCTTTCTTCATTTCTTTTCTTATTGTGTTTATTATTTTATTCATTCTGATTGGTTCGTTGTTATATTTTTTACTGTTATCGTGAGTAGTTTTCGTAGATTTGTTTGATCTTGTTTAAGAATACTTTGTTTTTTTTAAAACCATTTTCATGTATTTTTTCATGCACACTTGTTGATAAAAAGAGGAAAAACAATGGTGCCGATCTCCCTAATAGTTCTGACAGTCTTGATAAACAAAGACAAAGCAATTAATTGTGATCACTTACGTAATATTATTTATTATTTATCTGTTATATCATTTATTTGTTAATTTAATTGTTTATCTATATTATGCTATTCTTAGTACGTCAGGTTTAATGTGTGTTTATCACTTGAAATAAAGAAAACTATGGGGAATATTTATATTAAAAATAAAATAAAAGAATTACAGACGTTTCGTCCCATAGGACTTTTCGTCCCATGCCATTTCGTACCATTTTCGAGACATTTCGTACCATATTCAGGACTTTTCGTCCCATAATTAGAATAAGACGTTTCGTACCATAGGACTTTTCGTCCCATGACATTTCGTAACATTTCAATGAGTTTTTAAAGAAATTTTATTTATTTATTTATTCAATTAATTTTTTTATTGTGTTATGACAGAGACGTATAAAACCCGAGATTGGCAACTCCTACATATCGTTATTAGCCTGGAGCGAACTATCGCCGTCCGAGGGTATACTTGCAACTATGATAAAGAATTTGATTATTTTCCATTTTTTGCTAAAATTCTAATTGCAACGTGTTTATAATACTTATACCCATTGAATTTAAAAATGGTAGAAAATTGAAATTTTAATATTTTGACGGGTCGGGGGTATACTTGCAACTTAGATGATCTTCAAAGTTTTTACTATCTTTTTTTAACATTTCTATAATAAATAATACTTATACCCATTGTATGAGAAATTTACATACAATTTTGAAATGTATAGATTTCTCTGAAATGAAAGTTGAGAGCTTCACCAGAGATTTTAATCTGCGCTTCGTCTCTCTCTCTCTCTCTCTCTCTCTCTCTCTCTCTCTCTCTCTCTCTCTCTCTCTCTCTCTGTGTGTATGTGAAGTGAATACTTGTGTTCACGAGAAGGCATTTATAAGTGAATGAAGTTAATTAGTGGTATCTGGGTTACAGGTAATTAATAAACATCGGCAACTCCCGTAATCAGGTAATCACTACCGATACTGAAGATGAATACACTTTGAATCTGCAAAAGGATTAGTGACGAGGAGATTCTCTTAATAAGGAATGTCCAATAAACAAGCAAAACTGCAATTAAAATTAAAATAAATCGTTTCAATTAACGATATACTCGTGACAGGGTTTTTTTGGTAAAACTATTATTGACACAAAAACAAAATTCTCATATTCACTAAATTAATATTAGAACTACAGACAAATGGACATGACTTTATTTATATATTTGAATTATCACTTTTATATATAAAATACTATATAAATCTCTGCAAAAATATCGTTATCAATAAATCATGCTAATTTCAAAATAATTTTGTAGTAGGGTATTTTATGCCAGCACACTTTCTTATTTTTTCCCTCGCTTTATCATTATGCGACATTAAATAAACTTTAAAGCCTCTGGATTTCTAACTTTTGTTAAAAACCAATCAAGTTCAAGTTCAAGTTCTTTATTTCTCATAAATTGTACATTTACAATATAGAGAACATATATTACATTATAATATACATAATTACATAAGCATACGTGTGTTATACATAATAAAAACAAACACGTTTTTCCACAAGCCTTTGTTGTTCAGTTTGTTTATTTTGCAGCGTGGTCGTAGGTCAAGATGCTTAATTGAAGGGATATCCATTTCGATGGAAACGTTCTACAAACACGAGGAAGCTTGAGGCTTATGCTCATGAGATATTAAAAGAGTCATACTTCAAGCAAATAAGTCTCAACTTTTGGTACAGCCAAGTTATGAGTTTTACAAAGGCTGAATGATCAGTATCTGCAATCTTGGATGTCTTCTATTTGAGGCTATGTATAAGTTAAATTCTTACATTTTTACAAATATGTTGAATATGAATATCACTTTTACTTATCATGATGTCCCGCTTCTAGAAATGTAAGATACAAACCATTCAGTGTAATATTGTTGAAAAAATGACAATGTTCAAAAGTGTCCATTAAATCCTGAAATCTGAAGAAAATAAGATGCCGAAAATACATAAAATAATAAATCGGTACCCTCATTTGAAATATTGTTGAAAACTACTCAGTTCCACTGTCTGTAAAATCTTAAAAAATTAAGCAGTCTAAATGCAGCCAAATGTTCAATGTAGAAAACGAATGTATAATGCCAGGACGAAACGTAATCCACCGTCTGGAACGTTCTTATAAGTTACTTAATATTATGGTACATCTTGAAAATTGGAAACGAAAAGTCCCTAAAAGTTTTACGAAATATCATGGGACGAAAAGTCCTATGGTACGAAACGTCTTAGAAGTATGGGACGAAAAGTCCTGAATATGGTACGAAATGGCATGGGACGAAACGTCTTGCACCCAAATAAAATAAAAACGCATGTAGATCTAATCAACTTAATTACGAGTTGGTAGTTGGAACGAGTTGGCCAAAAAGTTGGAACGAGTTGGTAGTCAAAAGTCAATAAAGACGAGTAAACTTGAAAAACAACTGTTTACAGTGTTTTATACATATCTTTCAGCATCCCCGACATCTATACGGGTCATCCACAAAGCGGTTTTCATTTACTACATTTGTGGTAACAGTCGTTGAGCTACATTTGTGGTTCGTTACTACATATGTGACACTATTTTATTACATTTGTGGTAGTTACTACATTTGTGGTAGTTACACTTCCCTACTTTAATCTAAGTGTAAATTTACTAAGTTTATGCTTTACTGTGGGATGTTGGTTTGGGCATGTGTGTGTGTGTGTGTGTGTGTGTGTGTGTGTGTGTGTGATTATACTTGTAAAAGGGCGTCTTGAAATAAATCACCCTTAGAAACGGGGCCGGTAGGGGGCGTACGCCCCTTTTATGTCGCTAATAATACAGGCATTTTGAATGAAAGATTTTTCCTTTTTGATGCAGCTCAGATTGCACCAGAATGCAGGATTTTTATGCCATTTTACCCCCTATAAAGTTCGAGCCTTCGGCTCTCACATTATACGCCCCCCCCTTGCTAAAATTCTAGATCCGCCTCTATCCAGGATTTTTGGCAAGGGGGGGGGGGGGGGGGTGAGAATTATATCAATTCTAGGTGCGAGCGCTGAAGGCGAGTGAGTTGAGTACCGTACATTTGAAAATTAATCATTGCACTGAATTATGTCATGCAGTTATTTGTACGATTTTGTCTTAATATTTCACTGCTTTTCAGTCTCTCACGCAGAACGCTGCAAAATTTCCCGGGGTACCCCCATATCCATCTCCGATGGAGGGTTGATTATGGAAATTGTGTGTTACGGTTATTTTTTAAAATCTTGCCTTGATATCACAGTATTTTAACTTATCAAAACGCTGCAAAATACATTGAAAATGCGTCTAGAAAGAACTTAGTTTTGTAAAATTTCAACACTTTATTGCAACGCATGTTTTTCTGACATCACTAAAGAATCCATTCAACATGCGGTGTGCACATGCCCGACAACGGGCCGACTCAGATCTGCATTTCTTAATTCCGTGTGCATGTTCGACAGAGACTTACAAAGAAAAGTAAAGAAAACTTTGTCCGCTTACTCCTATCGGGAAGATACCAACACTCTGATGTCGAATACAACCGAAATTGGACTTTATCGGCATTTAGATTCATAAGACGATGTGTTGTTGCATGTAGTATCGAGCACCAATCATAGACTGAAGACTTCTGACATGTCACCCCTATAGTAAAAGTCCGTCAACACGTTACATATATATATTTACTTATGTTATGTACATATGTTTATCTGTTAAAACTTTCATACATTGTATCTCTAAAATAAAGTAAATAAATGAATGAATGAATTATAAAAAAAAAAATCTGTGATCAAAGGGAGAGAACTCTTAAACATCAATGAGTTGTATCAGCCGATGTCACGTGATCGTATCGCACCATAATGTAAATAATAAGGTCACAATGATATGAGTATACATGGACAAAAGATAAAAGTATGAAAATTGGAAAATATACGGTATTCAGTATTACAAGTTTCACATAACAGGTAAGTTTTGAATTAATTAAAAAAAAAAATAATCATTTTAATTGTTCAAAATGAAACCACAATATACGACTACTGGCATATCGCACTGAGGGTCGGACACACAGGGCCCAGGTATACAAAAATTTTGCTCTGCGTTAGTCGTAGAACTGTATAGCTATGTAACACGTTACGATACTGGTGTAAAAATTGAAATTTGGTTATAAATATGGAACGATCAAGATGTTTGGTTTAACCAACAATTACATAAATTAACTCCTAATTAATCGGATTAATCGGATATATTCTACTACTATATACTAAACTACTACTACTATTAAATATATTTATTATAATTATTATCATAATTATTATTATTATCATTCGATAGGCCTCTTACATTATTAATTATATGTCCCGTAAGTGTAATTTGGCTTACACATAATTTTTACAGTGTAAATTGGTTAAAATGTCATGTTAAACAATTTTATATAATCAATTTTTACAAAAATGGTACAGTGATTTACAGAACTCCCCTCTATGTATTAATTATAGATTATACAAGAGTACTTTAGATTTAGAGCCATATTTGTTAAATTTAACATGTAAAAATGCAAAACTGTTTTGTAGATATAGATTGAATAATGTAAAAATTCCTATTAATTTTGGTAGATATACAAATGTTCCTAGAAATGAAAGAATATGTTATTTATGTGATTCAAAGGAAATAGGAGATGAGTTTCATTATATATTTACTGCACTGCATTTGTTTCTGAAAGACGAATATACATTCCAAAAGATCTCAGTTCCGAACATTTTCTCCATGCAAAAACTTTTTAATCATAAAGATACTTTGATACTATCAAGACTTTGTAAATTTATATCCGTGTAATTGTAAACCGGGTCACTCCTCCAGGTATGTAAACTGTCCTCTACTACATAATACTGCATGATGTTATTTATTTATTATTTGTATATATATATATTGTCTCTATACATTGTAAATATGTTTATGAGATTAATAAAGAATTTGAATTCGTAATTTTCACTTTCGGTTAGGCTTGTGTGGAACAACTGACGCAAGTACTTGCAAAAATCTCAACTTTCAGTAGCCAGTAGTGACATCTTGATGTAACGGTGACTGTCTGAGAAATGTTGCAAAATATTACTACAAAGCTAGTTGTTTGTCTGTAAATTTTTAATTTACTACATTTCGAATTCTGTTCCCCAGGATTCTCCATAAATTTATTTTATTAAACCAGCGTCATAATATTGTGTTTAATTGAATTTTTTAGTAAATTATTTTCCCTCGTTAAACAATTAAAAGTTTAGTTACCTTTAGTAACAAGCGGATCGATTACACAACATTTGCCGATCCTAAACCGACTCAAATTTAACACCGAATTCAGACTGAAATGGATTAATAATTATTTTTCAACCATAGCGACGTTCATATCACGTGACCAAACAGGACAACACAAGAACTTGAACCTCGATTCAACAATCAAGACATAACTTCCGTAACCAGAATTATTACTGGTGCAAGTGCACTGTATTAGGCGTACCTGGTCTAAATAGATATATCGAGTGTATTGAAAATTTACAGAACTCAAAAGGGTTACATTTTTACAGAAGGTAGGATTGTAAAAATTTTAAATGCTTATCTATATACAAATTTACATTATAATATGCTACGGACGTGAATTTAAAAAAAAAAACAAACAAACTATAAGACGCTTCTGATAATTCATTCATTCATTCATTCATTCATTCATTCATTCATTCATTCATTCATTCATTCATTCATTCATTCATTCATTCCTCTATATATAAAGATTATTATATAACCAAGTACACAGATAACTTTTTAACATATAAGTGTAAATAATTATAAACTAATGCCAAATAAATAAATAAATAAATAAATAAATAAATAAATAAATAAAAATAAGAGTTTCAATCAAACACCACAGGACAAGTTGAATCATGATACGTTTTGTTTCAAAGTATTACTATTATTTTAATTAAACAGTTTTTGTTAATTAGACACTTCCCTGCTGCGCTCGTCGAGAGCGTGAAAAATATCTAATGTGTAATCTGTGTATTTTGTTAGTTTATTGAAAAAAACAGAAATCATCGGTTGATGTTAAGCTACATACCGAAATACATAGTATTTTACCATTTCTTTTAGAAATTTAATCCTAAAGTACATTACAAAAATGGTATAACATTTATTTTGAATGTATTATGATTAATTTAAAAAATGGTATTTGACACTATTTATTCATGAACATATATAAGGGCCACCTGACCATTATCGCCAATTTTACAGGTTTTCTTTAGGTGGTCTTTATAGACAGGGTTTACTGCATTATGAATCCGTTCCTTCAGCTAAATTATAAGTCTATTCGTGAACGTCTGTCTATATATAGTCTGCTAGAGTGCTTGATCTTTTCCGGGTTTCTTCCGTCTTTCAAGAACTGACCACCTCAATGTGTTACAGGGAAAAGAATCTTGAGTCGACATAAAACACTATCCATCCATCCTCTTGTCGTTAAGGCATTTGTCAAAAATAAATCAGAACAAAGCGCTTATCCAATTCCAAACTTTTCTATTTGCAGATTACATTTATTTTATTTAATATGGTTTCTGGCACTCATGGTCTGGAGCATGAAGACAAAATTCGGGAACTTGCCATGTCAGTTATGGCTCAGATGAGAGATAATGAAGAAAAACTAATCCGTGATGCCAAAAAATTTATAAAGCAAAACAGATACGCAGCTAAAAAAGTGTTCACAGCCGACATTGACGGATGGACTCCAATTCACGCATGTGCAATGAGAGGGTCAAAGAAACTCTTGAAAACTATGTTAAACGCAGGTATTGATGTAAACATCCAAATGGGTCAACCAGAAGGATTGCCTCGCGCATGCACGTTACTGCATGTTGCCGCGAACAGAAGTGACAGTAAAATTTGTGAATATTTAATTACAAGCGGAGCCGATATTAACATGACGGATAGTTTTGACAGAACACCTTTGTATTACATGGCTAAAAATGACAAGAAGCGTCTAATCAAGCTTGTGAAAGACCGAGGATCGGATACAAGTATTATCGAGAAATGGTTACCGGAATGGAATATTGATGTGTCCGAGGATTGCGTCAAGAGACAGAGAGCAATGAAGCTATGCTTCTTCTTTAGATTCTAGACAGGACTATGAGATTCCAGGCTCTATATAGGAACGTTTCTATGCCAAATCTGTACAGCCTATAGACAAATGTTCAACCCCCCCCCCCCCCCCAAAAAAAAAAAAAAAACTTGCTCGTACAATCTTCCAAAATGTTACACATTTTTCTTTATACAAAAAACTTATATTAAGAGTTCATATTGGTTGTTGGTTCCGCACCATCGTACCATGTGATACGACCACGTGATATCTCCTAATGTCTGCTCAGAACAATCATTTCCATTGTTACATATAATTGTTACCTCAGTGTTCAGTCTAGAAGAGGTCATTGCTTCATTGTCCCCAAAATATTATCTTTGCCCCAACGGTCAAACTTAGCCGATCTTTTTAGTTTGGGTTTGAGTATATTCATTTCTACCTCTTGTTATGTAAAGTGGAAGTTTCCATTTATTTTTTTAACCAACCTTAAAAATGCACAAACTTATATGCTTATGTTAACCAGACCTTTCAAAATCCGGGACCCAATTATTTTAAGCTTGCGCCATGATGGCCGCCACGAACTGCATTTTTAGATTGAACACTGTCCACTCGTCACAACTCGGTCGATTTCGTTTCGTTACGAGTTTGACCGATATGTGCCGAATGGCGACGATTGTATAAAAGCGCCATGTGATATTATTTATAAATCGCCTTAATCGTGTTTAGAATGATTACGTAATTTTATATAGGCAAACAGCTTTGACCTGTCCCTTTGACTTTTAATTAAATTTATTATGGACGAGTGTATTTATGAATCACCCATGTTAATTTTGTCTACATAATGAGAACACTAATCATGTACCTTGTGTACACATTATTAACTTCCAACCCTACTACTACCCATTTATTGGGTGGATATCAGTATTACCAATGAAAGGTCAAGCGGACAGGTCAATGTTGTTTTTCTATACCTGAACCTACGGTGTTTATGATGCCATGTTTTTACATTTGTATTTTATTTTATTTATATTTTGTTTTTATATATTTATTTTGTAATTTACTATAAAAATAAACCATTGTTACATTTTGTTATATTAATATTTGTGATTTTATTTGTGAAAAAACACTCGATTCACTTTTCGATAGTTGATGGTTATCTCTGGGTACTTTGGTTTGCTCCACAATTCCAGAACTGCAACGGATGGATACCCGGTTGGAATTTAAACCCACGAACTCCCACTTACAGAGAGAGAGAGAGAGCATAAATTTCAATCCTTCGTAGTTTCTAAACGCAACTGTCAACTCACAAAGTTGATCAAATTTGTAAGTGAAATTAAAAAAAATAACAAGTTATATAACTGAAGAAGGATGTCATTTTAAGAGCCATCCCCTCAATGAATCGCAAATGGGAAATCCGTGTTTTCCCAACCATGTACAAACTGCAAATAGCCAACAACGCATCCATTTCACCTAAGGATTGTTCCTGTGAAATTGCATAAGGATCTGGCCCAAGTTTCACAATCATTCCTGAACTGAGATTTTCCTTAACTTAAATTTAGCTAATTTTTGTAATCTCTGTTTAGAACTACTTGTGAATATTTTTGTCAAAGCTAAATCTAGAAGTGATCTTAAAAATGACACATTGAATTCCTGAATATCTTGAAATTAACAAAATTATAAATATTTGAAAATTGCAAGATTTAAGTTAAGGAAAATCTTGGCTAAGAAATTATTGTGAAACCGGGGCCTGTTGCACTTAGGTACAGCGTACACGGGATATTGCAAAAAACATTCCATGTATATAACACCAGTGAAAGTACTAGTTTTGACTTTTCTGATCATGTGTTGACACTGTAGTACAGCGTACACGGGATATTGCAAAAAACATTCCATGTAAATAACACTAGTGAAAGTACTAGTTTTGACTTTTCTGATCGTGTGTTGACACTGTAGTACAGCGTACACGGGATATTGCAACAAACATTCCATGTAAATAACACCAGTGAAAGTACCAGTTTTCACTTTTCTGATCGTGTGTTGACACTAGTACAGCGTACACGGGATATTGCAACAAACATTCCATGTATATAACACCAGTGAAAGTAAGTTTTGACTTTTCTGATCGTGTGTTGACACTGTAGTACAGCGTACACGGGATATTGCAACAAACATTCCATGTAAATAACACCAGTGAAAGTATTAGTTTTGACTTTTCTGATCGTGTGTTGACACTGTAGTACAGCGTACATGGGATATTGCAACAAACATTCCATGTAAATAACACCAGTGAAAGTACCAGTTTTTACTTTTCTGATCGTGTGTTGACACTGTAGTACAGCGTACACGGGATATTGCAACAAACATTCCATGTTAATAACACTAGTGAAAGTACTACTTTTTACTTTTCTGATCGTGTGTTGACACTGTAGTACAGCGTACACGGGATATTGCAACAAACATTCCATGTAATAACACCAGTGAAAGTACCAGTTTTTACTTTTCTGATCGTGTGTTGACACTGTAGTACAGCGTACACGGGATATTGCAACAAACATTCCATGTATATATCACCAGTGAAAGAACCAGTTTTGACTTTTCTGATCGTGTGTTGACACTGTAGTACAGCGTACACGGGATATTGCAACAAACTTCCATGTAAATAACACCAGTGAAAGTACCAGTTTTGACTTTTCTGATCGTGTGTTGACACTGTAGTACAGCGTACACGGGATATTGCAACAAACATTCCATGTAATAACACCAGTAAAAGTACCAGTTTTGACTTTTCTGATCGTGTGTTGACACTGTAGTACAGCGTACACGGGATATTGCAACAGACATTCCATGTAAATAACACCAGTGAAAGTACTAGTTTTGACTTTTCTGATCGTGTGTTGACACTGTAGTACAGCGTACACGGGATATTGCAACAAACATTCCATGTTAATAACACCAGTGAAAGTACTAGTTTTGACTTTTCTGATCGTGTGTTGACACTGTAGTACAGCGTACACGGATATTGCAACAAACATTCCATGTTAATAACACCAGTGAAAGTACCAGTTTTGACTTTTCTGATCGTGTGTTGACACTGTAGTACAGCGTACACGGGATATTGCAACAAACATTCCATGTAATAACACCAGTGAAAGTACCAGTTTTGACTTTTCTGATCGTGTGTTGACACTGTAGTACAGCGTACACGGGATATTGCAACAAACATTCCATGTAATAACACCAGTGAAAGTACTAGTTTTGACTTCTCTGATCGTGTGTTGACACTGTAGTACAGCGTACACGGGATATTGCAACAAACATTCCATGTAAATAACACCAGTGAAAGTACTAGTTTTGACTTCTCTGATCGTGTGTTGACACTGTAGTACAGCGTACACGGGATATTGCAACAAACATTCCATGTAAATAACACCAGTGAAAGTACTAGTTTTGACTTCTCTGATCGTGTGTTGACACTGTAGTACAGCGTACACGGGATATTGCAACAAACATTCCATGTAAATAACACCAGTGAAAGTACCAGTTTTTACTTTTATGATCGTGTGTTGACACTGTAGTACAGCGTACACGGGATATTGCAACAAACATTCCATGTATATAACACCAGTGAAAGTACTAGTTTTGACTTCTCTGATCGTGTGTTGACACTGTAGTACAGCGTACACGGGATATTGCAACAAACATTCCATGTAAATAACACCAGTGAAAGTACCAGTTTTTACTTTTCTGATCGTGTGTTGACACTGTAGTACAGCGTACACGGGATATTGCAACAAACATTCCATGTATATAACACCAGTGAAAGTACCAGTTTTGACTTTTCTGATCGTGTGTTGACACTGTAGTACAGCGTACACGGGATATTGCAACAAACATTCCATGTAAATAACACCAGTGAAAGTATTAGTTTTGACTTTTCTGATCGTGTGTTGACACTGTAGTACAGCGTACACGGGATATTGCAACAAACATTCCATGTATATAACACCAGTGAAAGTACTAGTTTTGACTTTTCTGATCGCGTGTTGATTCTTCAAACTTTAATACTTATCTAATACACTATTTAAACATTGAAAAAATTGATGAAGCGATCGAAAGCGCTCACCTGTGATTTTGACGTCGCTGGTCTCCCGTACTTGCATTTCTAAATTAAAAATTCTTTTCGTTTGTTAAAAACTACACAACCTCCTGAGTTCACACAGTATAAATTTGTCTATCCACAAGTACCATTAGCTTTGTCCAGAAAATTACTAAATTCTCTAAATCTGTACAAGAACAAGTACACATTTGTTATCACTCTGGGCTGGGTAACTGGAAGCTCTCTTAGGAGTTACGAACACTTAACTCCGTTGTTTTAAATAGGCATTAAGTGTTTGTAACTGCTAAGAGAGCTTAGAGTTACCCAGCCCTGGCAAGTGCCACCCCTTCACGGATAAAACTCACCGACCTATTTTTAACTAAAGTATTATTGCATTTAGAAAAATACAAATCATTTCAAAAATTTGATTTGTAGAGATTACTTTTTGGTTATTCAAAGGGGACCAAGAAATTAAATTGGTTTTACAAATTTTGTTCTGTTTTGACAGAGCTGTATATTGATTTTACAAGAGTTATTCCCCTTTCATCAGGTTTAATTAATTAATAAGATTTGGCAATGTGCAGAATGTTTCCACAAAGTGAGAATATAGACAATGCCTTAAATTCAAGAATATCTTAAATACTTTTAAAATTATTTAGATTTTAAATTTTGCAAGGTTTAAGTAAAGGGATATGATCATGAAACCGGGGCCTGGAATATACGACCCCAGAAAATCAGAATGAAAACGATGTAATATCGCTGGAGTTCAACATTTAGTCTGTTTAAGCTCAAAACGGATTCACAGCCTTAAGGAGTGCGCTTTCACGGCAAAATAGAGACGCTTTATTTATATGGAGATGGTCAGTTCTGGGGATGATGGCGAACCGGATTCTACAAGAGAAAACCACTGACTACCGACAAGCTTACTATCTAGCTTCTGTCCTAACTTGGGATTGGATTCTATGTGATGAAAAGCGCGCGTTATAGACAGAGCCCCTTATAGTCAGAATTCGTAGATAGTTGGTCTGTAGTGAAATGAAAGTCACGGGGTCACGGATGAGACCTTGAAAACCGTTGCCCCGTGTCACGGTAGGCGTTGCACGTTAAAGAACCTTCCTTGGATATTGGCCAGAGCGCACTGCAAAGGTCAAAATATCTGTCACATCACCTATAACTGGTCAGGTCTCGATATAAGTAAAATATTCATGACAGGGACGTAAAACCCCATTCAATCAATCGATCTTTATTTTGTCATAATATTCCTTGTGATTTCTTTTAGAACAGCGCAGCGCGAAAATAAGGGAAATAACTCGTATTTCTTTTTGCGAGAAAAAGGCATTTGAAACGCATTGCTATTCATCAACCGCCAATGTTTGAGTAGAGTTGAGTAATGGTGTTTAATGTCCTATTTAAGAATATTTCACTTATATCGACATGTCGCCAGCTATAGGCGAAGGTGCAGAAATTTTGTCTGGCATTATACAGCAGGGTTTTTATGGTGCCAAGCCCACCGTGGCATGGGGCCTCGTTTATTTTAATTTCCAATTCGAAAGAACCGTGAATTTATTTCGTAATGCCGAGTGCTTGAAAAAAGAACAGTCACTACCCACTTTCAAGTCTTTGGTCAGACTCGTTCGGGGTTCGAACCCACAACTTCCAACTTACGGAGCGAACACTCTACCAACACCGCCAATGTTTGAGTTTCGCTTGCAGGGGAATGCTTGTCGGCTTCCAACTTACGGAGCTTCATATGTAGAAGGTCGCGGGTTCGAACCTCGACCGGATCTGTCGAAGACGGGTTTTTTCGCCAAGGACTCGGCATTTATAGTAGAAATGAAAGCCATTGGTTCCTTTCGACTTATAACACTGATGCCCCGTGTAACGGGAGGCGTGGTATGTTAAAGAGCTACCCCTACACATTACCCCGGGCGCACTACAAAGATAAAAAGTTCTGTCACCTAATCTATAGCTGGCGACGTCTCGATATAAGTGAAATATTCTTGACTGGGATGTAAAACCCCATTCAACAATCCACAGCGAAATCCTCTTTGATAATTACAACTTACTTTTGGTCGTAAAACATTTTTTTATTTCCCAGATTACAATCATTCTATTGCATCAAATAAATGTTATTACAAATAAATAAAATAACTCAATATTATTGGAGTTTCATCCGGAGCCCGTTACGCTACAGGCGTTTAAAATAGTATTTCGTATATTTTGCTATAGTTAGTTTCATAATTTCGAGATGCAAATTAGAATATTCGAAATGCTAATTTGAAAGACTATTTCGAAAATTCTCAATCATGAACTAAAATAATTTTGCCAAAAACCAATAAACTGCTTTTAAATATTGTGAATATACGAAGTAGTATTTTAAAATTACGAAATAAACCTTTTTTTCTACACACGTGACCTTACGAGCTCTGAACCAATTTTCACAATCATTCCTTACCAAGATTTTCCTCAACTTAAGTTTAGCAAATTATGACAATGCTTTTCTTTTCTTTAAAAATGTAAAGAAACATTTTTTTACAAAACTGAATAAAAGTTTTATAAACTTGAATTGAAGTGATCCTTAAAACGAGACATTAAGTTTTAAAATTAACAAAAATATTGAGCTATAAAATTTGCTAGATTTAAGTTAAGGAAAATCTAAGCTAAGGAATGATTGTGAAACTGGGACCTGTAGTTTTACGCAAATTACATTTCCAGAACAAATCTTAAACAAATTCAAAGACATGTGCATTTTTGCACATGTGGACAATCTTAATAATTCCATGCGTGGTTCTGGAAATTTACACTGCATGTCCGCACGAAGACAAAAAACTAATTTTTTATGTCTAGTTTTTGATGAAGAGATTGCATCTGTTTTTCTCTATATAACTCACACTGGCGTACACTGGATATTTCGAAATTACTTCATCACTTCCGGACTACCTCAGACCAGTTATGACCGAAAACTTTTTCCGAAAATGAAAATCAAGACACAATTCAAAATCTTCGCCAAAAAAAAATGTAATTTTAAATATTCTGTGACATCCAGGAAATATAAAAATCCAGACGTTATCAACTGCTATTCTTTAGATCGATACATGTATAAAGTTTACTGAAGGGGACTTATTTCGGCTGTAAATATTTGATCTATTCGCGTAATTTCGCGGCGTCGGTTACAGAAAGTAAAATGCAGCCAACTTCACTATATTGAATGGAAGTGATGGCGATATTTTAATTGGTGTGTCTTGTTAATCTCACGAATTCATTCAAAAATAAAACCAACACAAAAATGTTCAATACCAAATAGAGCCGGGTATGTCAATTCAAGACGAACCATCCTATGATATCCGAAACACATAAACACGTTATCTATTCTTCCATTTTAGTTTGTGTATTGGCATCGTTTGATGGTGTTTTTCCTCCTGGAGAGACAAAGTTCCGGGTCCCGGGTTTCCTTTTCCTCCCGGATAGTAGTCACTGACATTAACTTTCTTGAATATATGCTTCATAGCTTTTCGCGGTTGTACGCCTTTACTCATATCCGGTTTAATTCCAATGTCACGTGGTCCATCTGGCAAAGCGTTTTTCTGTGCCGGAAGTAGTTTAAAATAAGAAAACACAAACGGTCTGGTTATTCTGTCTCTGATAAACTTCTCGTCAATTTCCACAATTTTTTTCATCTTTTGATTCCGGACAACTCTAAGGGCTTTAAGGTACGCATCCCGGTGGATATTTGGGTCAGTCGTTTCAAAATCGCGACTAAAATCTTCCGTAGGGACCCACATTTTCCCGGATTCGTCGTAATAACATTGCTTATATCTAGGAAATCTTCGTCGGTCGGATCTCGGGTAAGTGGTTCTATTGCCGATTTAGATATTTCTTTAACTTGCGGTTTGTCTTCAAAATGGACGACTTTCTGCTCTTTCTTCTTTATCGGTGACGTTTGTCTTATGTCCGACGTCCGTTTTATCGGAGAGGAATGTCTCGACTCGCATTCATGATTACTTGTCGATCGTGACATCCGTCTTTCTGGGCTGTTAAAGCTGCGCTCTGGAAGGAATTTTATAGGCTTACCACAATTAACACAAACACATTGTTTTGTGGGCGATTTGGAATGCAAACACCATTTTTCGTGTCCGTTTAATTGTTTGCAATCTGCACATTTCGTTTTTGTAACGCCTGGTTCTGCGCATGTGCACCATTGTGGGGTTGTTGAAACCCTTCTTATTATCATAGCCTTTTCCGGTGATTTATCCGGGGACCTGTTTATAGTGCTCTCTTTTAAGGTCACCTGAGTTGTCGTTCTTGATGGTATACTTTCAGTTTCGCTAACCGACATCGACTCGTTTGTCGTCTCGAAACCGTCACTGCGCGTTTGTTCTTCGCTTTTTTCGGAATAACCTTCATCTTTATTATCCGACTGTAATGATTTGCGTCTGGTTACAATTGGCGGTAGATTTACGGATTCATCTTTCTCGGAAGTTACTTCCGGTCCGTCGTCGTAGTCCTCGTCCGATTCATCATCGACAATTTTACCCGCCTCGTCAAACGTCCTCTCACTTACACGGGGTACAAGTTTCCCACTGTCCCTATCGGTAGAATTTGAGTGATACCCCGAATCAAAGACAGGGGGTAATTTATATAACGAAGTGTCGTCATAATCTTCGTACCTGCTCCCTTTGAGCACCGATGTATTGAAGTACTTTTTGCTATATTTGTCCGGATCTTCTGGCGAAGAATTTAAATGCTTTTTACTATATTTTTCCTGATCTTCAGGTGAAGAATTAACATACTTTTTACTATGTTTTTCCTGATCTTCAGGCGATTTTTTCTTTACAGAAACTTTGACGTTGAAATTTAATCTAGAATCCGAGTTTAAAAAGAAATCATCTTCATTAAAATTCGGACTACAGTGACGGCCATCGTTGATGTCATCGGCAGAATAAAAGGTGTCATGTTCTGCTACCGTGGGGTACGGAGTTTTTGGTTGGTGCTCGCAGTGTTTGAAAAACCCTTTACTAAACAGATGAGTGTGTGGATTTTTGTATTTTCCAAGATCGTCAATACCGTTACACACGTAACAAAATCCATTTGGAATCGGTCGTCTTCTTATCTGAAAATAGACATTTTAACAGTAAAGACCTGTCGAACACTCAGTTAACGAAAAGACGTCACAGTTCAGTGCTTTAGTGGCCGAAAAGCTGCCGAGAGTTACAATACAGGCCTGTCGAGGGTAAAACCCTGAGCTAACGAAAAGACGTCACAGTTCAGTACTTTAGTGGCCGAAAAGCTGTCGAGGGTTACAATACAGGCCTGTCGAGGGTTAAACCCTAAGCTAACGAAAAGACGTCACAGTTCAGTACTTTAGTGGCCGAAAAGCTGCCGAGAGTTACAATACAGGCCTGTCGAGGGTTAAACCCTGAGCTAACGAAAAGACGTCACAGTTCAGTACTTTAGTGGCCGAAAAGCTGTCGAGGGTTACAATACAGGCCTGTCGAGGGTTAAACCCTAAGCTAACGAAAAGACGTCACAGTTCAGTACTTTAGTGGCCGAAAAGCTGCCAAGAGTTACAATACAGGCCTGTCGAGGGTTAAACCCTGAGCTAACGAAAAGACGCAACTGCTGAGTGGCCGAGATATGGATATTTAGTGGCCGAAAAGGTGCCGAGAGTTACAGTACAGAACAAGTCAGTTCTGATAATTCTAATCTGTGTTGTACATCACACGATAACTTTTACCTGTGTTGTACATTACCTGAGAACTTTTACCTGTGTTGTACATCGCCTGAGAACTTTTACATGTGTTGTCACATCACCTGAGAACTTTTACCTGTGTTGTCAAATCACCTGAGAACGTTTACATGTGTTGTCACATCACCTGAGAACTTTTACATGTGTTGTCACATCACCTGAGAACTTTTACCTGTGTTGTCACATCACCTGAGAACTTTTACCTGTGTTGTACATCAGCTGAGAACTTTTACATGTGTTGTCACATCACCTGAGAACTTTTACCTGTGTTGTCAAATCACCTGAGAACTTTTACATGTGTGTCACATCACCTGAGAACTTTTACACGTGTTGTCACATCACCTGAGAACTTTTACATGTGTCGTCACATCACCTGAGAACTTTTACCTGTGTTGTCACATCACCTGAGAACTTTTACTTGTGTTGTACATCACCTGAGAACGTTTACATGTCTTGTCACATCACCTGAGAACTTTACCTGTGTTGTCAAATCACCTGAGAACTTTTACATGTGTTGTCACATCACCTGAGAACTTTTACATGTGTTGTCACATCACCTGAAAACTTTTATATGTGTTGTCACATCACCTGAGAACTTTTACCTGTGTTGTACATCACCTGAGAACTTTTACATGTGTTGTCACATCACCTGAGAACCTTTACCTGTGTTGTCACATCACCTGAGAACTTTTACTTGTGTTGTACATCACCTGAGAACGTTTACATGTGTTGTCAAATCACCTGAGAACTTTTACATGTGTTGTCACATCACCTGAGAACTTTTACATGTGTTGTCACATCACCTGAAAACTTTTATATGTGTTGTCACATCACCTGAGAACTTTTACCTGTGTTGTACATCACCTGAGAACTTTTACATGTGTTGTCACATCACCTGATAACTTTTACCTGTGTTGTACATCACCTGATAATTTTTACCTGTGTTCTTCATCACCTGAGAACTTTTACCTGTGTTCTTCATCACCTGAGAACTTTTACCTGTGTTCTTCATCACCTGAGAACTTTAACCTGTGTTGTACATCACCTGAGAACTTTTACTGGTGTTGTACATCACCTGATAATTTTTACCTGTGTTGTACATAACCTGAGAACTTTTACCTGTGTTGTACATCACCTGGGAACTTTTACCTGTGTTGTACATCACCTGATAACTTTTACCTGTGTTGTACATCACCTGATAATTTTTACCTGTGTTGTACATCACCTGAGAACCTTTACCTGTGTTGTACATCACCTGATAATTTTTACCTGTGTTGTACATCACCTGAGAACTTTTACCTGTGTTGTACATCACCTGATAATTTTTACCTGTGTCCTACACCACCTGAGAACTTTAACCTGTGTTGTACATCACCTGGGAACTTTTACCTGTGTCCTACATCACCTGATAACTTTTACCTATGTTTTACATCACCTGGGAACTTTTACCTGTGTCCTACATCACCTGACAACATTTACCTGTGTTCTACATCACCTGATAATTCTAATCTGTGTTCTACATCACCTGATAACATTTACTTGTGTTCTACATCACCTGATAATTCTAATCTGTGTTCTACATCACCTGGGAACTTTTACCTGGGTTCTACATTACCTGATAATTCTAATCTGTGTTTTACATCACATGAGAACTTTTACCTGTGTTGTACATCACCTGAGAACTTTTACCTGTGATCTATATCACCTGCGAATCCTTACCTGTGATCTAGGTTTAATTCTCATCCCATAAACCACCGTGCTCTGAAAGTTCTCGACCATCTCAGCAATTCCTATGTCTCTTCGAGACATTTTTGTGTTAAAATGGGATTTTTGTCTCAACAAAACTTCGTTTCACATATTAATGTTAGATAAAACTTCAAACATAGATATTTTGAAATATATCTAATCCTGGTTCCATTGTTATGTGTGAAAATTTACTATTTTGCACAATTGTCCATTTTCTATTCAATGGCGAAAAAAATTCTAAATTAAAAATCCCATCAAAAATTCGGTGTCTACTGTCACAAATATAAGACTATAATTGGAATACGTATTGTATTTGGACTTTAAAGTTATTTTGTCAAATTTGTTCAATGAATTTATAAAGTTTTTACAAAAGTGTTGATTGGCCTCTTCCCGAAAGGTCAAAGCGTGAATTTGTCACTTTGTTTCGTGTATTGTTACATTTGATTATGTGGTGATTAAACACTTATCTTAGTAGATGATCGGAAGGTCACAATTGAAGAGGGCGTGACGAGTCTAGTTTTTTAAAGTTTTTATTGTAAGCCGAAATAAGTGTTGAAATGTATCGAGAACAAGTTAGATTTATTAACAATATATTTAATCTGAGAATCACGATGCCCACAGATAATACAATAATACAATCCGCCATAGTTACTATTGTCTTAAATCGTGTCACGTGACTACGGAAGCCCATTAGCTACTACCTTATGTACTATGAAATTGCTAATATACTAGCCAATGGTCTTGTTGCTGTTTTCTATTCATTTTGAATGGCGAAAACCCTCCTTCAAGCCATATGTTAGGGGCGTGCGTGGCGGAAGAGTGGTTAACACGTTAGCCTTCAAACCCAAGACCTCTCACCTCTATAGTTTTAACCCGGACCGTAAGAGAGAACTTGTGTTTAGAATAATCCTTGAAATAATACAATTAATTGTTTTGTCGTGAAACATTTTTGATGAAGCAAAACAAAAATTCAACCAACCCAGTACATATACATATATAAGATTGTTCAGCTTCGGAAAGATACGACGGAAAAGGTTGAACATTGTTCGATTATTGTCAAGTTCTAGGTACTGCGTACACGGGATATTGCATCATAAAGTGAGCAAAACAGCCCAACAGCCCAAGTAAACAACACTAGCGTGTGTTGAAAGCCTTTTGTGTTTGTTTGTTGGTGGTTTTTTTTTTTTTTTGTGCCTGTGGTTTTTTTTAACTTTTCTGATCATTTTAAAATGGGATAGAGCACGGACAATTAAAAGACTACATTTATGGGTAAACCAATGTTTATTTAATGCAGTATAGTGGGGCAGCATACTTGATTCCGTAAAGCCGTCATCAGTATAGTCAAAGTGCACAACATGCGCCTGTCTTGTGATCAATAACCGAAAAAATTGAATTATCTCTAACCAACCCCACCACCCCTTAAAAATATCCCTTGAATAACAGCCAAAACAAATGAAATTAGGGAGTTGCAGTCAAAAAACATTGACCTGTCCGCTTGACCTTAATTAAAATATTTATTATGGATGAGTACATTTATGTATAGGGAATTTCGAACACAGGTGTTTACTTCTACATGTGTTGTTTATGTATCAACTGCGAATCTTAACATTATCCGGGTCATCGTACATGGATGTTCCAAATAAAAGGCGCGAGGGACAGGTCGATATATTATTTGCCTATAATAATAATAATAATTCTTGTAATATTATTACATTAATACCCCAAGTATAGAAATTTTTGCTTTGATGATGGACTCCCCGATATTGACGTATTCAGAGTTATTTAATCAGTGCAATCAAAATTTTAATTGGATCCGTGTTTAAATGCCGATTTATGGGCCAAGTTTTAACATGAGTAATAATGACAAACATGTTTACGATTACGACTTAATTAACAGCAACCTCATCTAAACTCTTATCACAATTAAATCACGGAGTGTCACGTAAGCTTGTTCAGTTAATTACAATCGAAGATATTTGCATTCTTCTTATATATGCTCCAACATACTGCAAGAGAGACAACTCTTACACAACATGCTTCAATTTTTATGAGAGAAAGAGAGAGTCGAAATTATACATCTTTTTTTCTATCACCTGACAATAAGTAAGTGTGTGCCTTTTTTTGCTTAGAAAATTAATGCAACGAACACCTCTAGTTCCCCCCCTCTCTCTCTCTCTCTCTCTCTCTCTCTCTCTCTCTCTCCTCTCTCCGGTGTGCCCTTTTACAATTTATACCAAATAAAATAATGTTTGGATTATTTTGTCAAATAATTTAGGTCTCTAAAGAATTACAGTCAAACCTGTCTATAAAGACCACACAATGGAACCAGTAAAAGTGGCCTTTATTGACGGTGGTCTTTATATACAGGTTCAAATAATATGGATAAAGAACAATTAGGATATAATTCTACTGGCCTTTATAATCAGGTGGCCCTTATATAGAGGTGGCCTTTAAGGCAGGTTGGACTGTATAATCAGGTGGCCCTTATATAGAGGTGGCCTTTAAAGCAGGTTGGACTGTATATATACTATGGATGACAGTGTCTCAGCCTTTATAAGCAGGTGGCCCTTATATAGAGGTGGCCTTTAAGGCAGGTTGGACTGTATAATCAGGTGGCCCTTATATAGAGGTGGCCTTTAAGGCAGGTTGGACTGTATATATACATGTCTGATCTGTTTATGTTTGTCGTAGATAAAACTTAAGAATTATTTATCGACAATGTGTCAATTTTTATAAAACTTTATACATTGTATTCCATAGGGTTTGGTGGGTTTGGTGGGGTTGGTTGAATGTTGCTTTACGTTGCATCAGCAATTTTTCAGTTCTTTGCGACGAGAACTATTTTATTAATCTCTATGGATTAATCTATGAACAAGTTCGTATATGCATGTGAGGTGCGAGCGTGTTGTATGGTCTGCCTCGTACCAATGCACACTCAGTGATAGGTCACCGACTCGAAATGTTGCAGACACGCGTATCACTCCCCCAGTCCATTATACTGATACCAGGTAAACCAATAAAGGCCAACGGCAAAGAAAATTCACTTTATCACATGTGGTCTAAGCGGGACTGGAACTCACAGCGGTTGTATACTGACGTCTTATCGATTAAGCCACCGCGGCCTCGGATTGCATAGAGAGTTCATTACAAACCACATGTATACATTTATGCATGATCGTCGTACAGACATTGTGTAAACTGGAGACATTATAATGAGAAATTTGACTTTTTGAAACTGAAAAAATTACATGCAGTATAAACTGGATTTACATCACTTTCAATGTAGTGACATCACGATGACGTCACAACAACAACTTGATTTGTATAATTAGACATTGAGTACAGCGTTTGTTATTAAGCTAAACTGCTAATAGTCCAGTCATTCTACAATTTGACCTCCAACTAATTTTAACAGAATATTTTCTTACTGATATACTCTTATATACATAAAATGTTTATGGTAAAAATTCTTATAAGGGGAAAACTGTTTTTGAGGCATTTTAATTTTTTTACTTTTTGTATAATTGCATGATCATGGGGAATATTAATTTGGCGACTAAAATATTTGACCCTGGCTTGTCTTGGCTAGTAAAAATATTACATTATAGCTAGAAGGCTGGTAAAACCAAAATCCTACTTTGAACCCTGAGTTTCAACTGTTCAAGGTCGTTCAATTTTTATGTCGGCATTATGCTGCTTTTAGTCGATCAGTTAAAACCCACATTACATGCCAGAAAAAGAGTGACAATAAAAATAGAAAAATTAAATAAACAAATTTAATTAACATGCACACTCGCGTATTAACGATGATATGCATTTTTCTAATGTATTATATCATTAATTTAAACATTCTGGACTCAGCTTGTTTAAATTAAATTAAAAATTTGAATGTCCTTGTAACTAAAAACCATAGATAACACTTAACCTAATGGTTATAATTAAATGTAAAGGGAAATTGAATACTTCAAGCCAACACTTGTAAATTGTATTATGTTTTAAATCACACGACGCGTTTTAAAACTCATACATTCTCTGTAAGGTCCAAACTGTTTTGTAAATAGTATGTCAAAAATTTGGTTAATATTGTATAAAATTCTCCATTACTACTGACAAACCAAGATTCAATGTCAAAACATAAATTTTCAAAATGTTGTTTCCATGGCAACCGGACTTGAACGACCCAAAAATCGTGAGTAACATTTGGTTTGGACATTTCTTCATGGGTTTGTTAGGTATACTCAATAAAATGTGGTACAATATTGTTATCAAAATCTGAGATATAAAATTTTCAAGATTTGGTCAAATAAATACACTCAATGACTTGTACCGAACCCTACAACATGGCGTCAGCCTAGTTTTATTACAATTTCCGGTATTACACTCACCACATAGTACTTCCGGTGCGTCTGTCAATTCCGGCGATAATTTATTACTCGACGAGTAATGACTTCCGGTTACTCATAAAAAATATACTCACGGTTTGCTGTAGACAATCTACCAAGGCGAGGGGTTTATCACTCAATGAGTTACCGTCTACTTCCGGTTATTTGATGTGTATATAT
>CM037863.1:3612891-3615526 GCA_021292105.1 Anadara kagoshimensis
CCGTGCTCATTTAGAGCTACCATGCATGCTTATTAAGGCAACCATGCTCATTAATTCCACCGTGCGCATTAAGGCAACCATGCTCATTTAGTCCACCGTGCTCATTTAGTCAACTATGCTCATTTAGTCAACCTACTCATTAGTGCAATCGTTTTTATTTAATCAATAAATTAATGATCATAAACTAAAGTCAACCCTACTTACACGATAACTCTTTTGTTTTCTTCGGGTCGGTAACCAACTTGAATACTCGATTGTCTATTGTTTACTGGCACGTGCCCAGGGTTTTCAAGTTGAACCACCGGGTAGTTCAACTTGAAACACCTGGGCACGTGCTAGTAAACAATAGACAATCGAGATATCCAAAATGAAACAACAAATACAAAAATCATGACATTAAAAATTTATTAAGTCCAATTCTTATAACAAAAAATTTGCTTTTGGGATCGTAATTTGAACATAGATCGGTATGTTCGTGCTCAATGTATTAAACATGTTTAAGCATAACAATGTTGACGGGAATCTTTTTAGCCAAGTATAATGCTAGCCTACAACGTAAAATTGCGGACATATATTAAATACTCTTTTACAAATTCGAACTTATACGTACCTATTCCATTACCTTAAGTGAAAGCACCCATTTGAGATGGACCGCCGTCATCAAGCATTGGGTGTAGATCTACGGCTTTTTGTAAAATTTTGAAAATGTCCTGTTCTTCGTAACAGTCTTCTATGGTTTTATATGTATTTTGGGTAATAAAAACCTGTTCATTTTGAAATCTAATGCTTGACTCAATATTTCGTCTGAATTGTAGTCAGACATCTTGAACAGTGTGTATGGAATTAACAAACTCCGTGCGTTTGTTTTTCAACTTTCGCTCGTGCGTGAAATGACATTGCATTATTTCTAAAATTTAAAAAGAGAAAAAGAGGACTTCAGTCGGGATACGAACTCACAACCTCTTCATTGCCAAGCAGGCTTGCTATCCATTGGGCCAGAGTAGGACTTACGACTGATAGGTGTTAAAAGGGAGACATATATTTAGTATTTGCTTGATAATTTTCTGCCTTCATGATTTTCTTTTTCGAAAATGATACTAGATTTTGATTGTGTATTTTTAATAAAATAATCACTTGCAATATTTTTAAACTGCTGTATGAATGGTTACTGGCTATAGTATTTTTTAATGAATGAATTTTCTTTAATTTACCTGACAAAGTCTTGATTTATTCATTTATGTATTTATTATACAATATGAAATTAATTTTATTGTTATACTCTAGTATATTTTAAACAATTAATTTGATTTTTTAATCATTTGTACACATTATTTTGAACTGTATTATTGTCATCGTGTAAGTCAGTTACGAACCTCGTCGTCGGGGTCCATCAATTTGAAACACCTGGCACGTGCTCGTAATCCCTCACCGCTTCGCGGTTCGGGATCACTAAACGCACGTGCCCAGTGTTTCAAATTGATGAACGCCTCTGACTCGGTTAGTAACTATTACTTGTTCTTTCAACAATGTTATTTAGGTCAACAATTTCCCTTGTCCCACTCATCTTCCAGTAAACTTGCTCATGTACATTACTATGCTAATTATGTTCATTAGGACAACTGCTCTCGTATAGTGAATTATGCTTATAAAGACAAATTTTTTATTAATTAAACCAACCATGCCCTTCAGGTCAGCCGTGCTAATAAGGCCAACCTTGCTTATTTAGTCAACCATGCTCATCTAGTAAACCATATTTTACTCCACAATGCTCATTAGGGAAACTGCCCTCGTATTGGTATTGATGCTCATTAAGTCAACCATGTTCGTCTAGCAAACCATACTCATCTAGTCAACCATACTCATCTAGTCAACCATACTCATATAGTCAACCATACTCATCTAGTCAACCATACTCATATAGTCAACCATACTCATATAGTCAACCATACTCATATAGTCAACCATACTCATCTAGTCAACCATACTCATATAGTCAACCATACGCATCTAGTCAACCATACTCATATAGTCAACCATACTCATATAGTCCCATACTCATATAGTCAACCATACTCATCTAGTCAACCATACTCATCTAGTCAACCATACTCATATAGTCAACCATACTCATATAGTCAACCATACTCATCTAGTCAACCATACTCATCTAGTCAACCATACTCATATAGTCAACCATACTCATATAGTCAACCATACTCATCTAGTCAACCATACTCATCTAGTCAACCATACGCATCTAGTCAACCATACTCATATAGTCAACCATACTCATATAGTCAACCATACTCATATAGTCAACCATACTCATATAGTCAACCATACTCATATAGTCAACCATACTCATCTAGTCAACCATACTCATATAGTCAACCATACTCATCTAGTCAACCATACTCATATAGTCAACCATACTCATCTAGTCAACCATACTCATCTAGTCAACCATACTCATATAGTCAACCATACTCATCTAGTCAACCATACTCATATAGTCAACCATACTCATCTAGTCAACCATACTCATCTAGTCAACCATGGTCATCTAGTCAACCATAACTCATCTAGTCACCATACTCATAGTCAACCATACTCATCTAGTCAACCATACTCATCT